>JAVSCE010016448.1:0-271143 GCA_032199065.1 Smutsia gigantea | reverse complement strand
CTAGATTACTAACTCCTCTTTCAGAAACCAACTAAAATGGAAGCAAACTTTTGTCACAGAATGATCAAGCAAAGAACTAGCTATAATTTATCTGTCTGACAGAAAAATGCAATGTTGCCAGATGTATGGGAAAGAAATTCTGATTGGCATATCAATACAGGGGATTATAATCAGGAAATGTATCATAGAGAGCTTGAGGCAGCAGAGGGCAGAAGATGGGAAACATTTTCTTGTGAAAATGACATAACCACACATATTTTGTTCTATTTCTGCTCTGTATGTTGGTTCCTTCATGTGCCTGATTATTTCTGCTCAAAAGTTAGAAAAAAGTTTTGTTTTGCTTTCACACAGATCTCCTTCCAACTCTTTTTGAGAAATGTACTCATCCCACCATGTCTTTCCAAGAAATTCTTCCTTCCCTTTTTCTAAACATGTAACATGAATGACAGTTGTCCTCTTTGTAGATATGCAGCATCCCCAGAGCCTACATGAACCAATCTTGCTAGTTCAAAAAGACAGAAAAAAATAACTAAATGAATAACCACAAGACAACAAAACAATAATGTGTTTGTCAAAAACCTATTTCTTAAAGAAATTCCAGATCCCATAAATTTCACAGGAAATTATATCAGATCTCCAAAGAAGTAGATAATTGCTTTAATATTGAAAGTGTTGCATGGTGAATAAAGGATCCTGGATATTTTTATAAGACCTTATTGTACTAAATAAGGACTAAAAATAAATGAAATGTACATCCTATTTAAAATAATAGAAGAATGTATTGTTAAAATAAAAATCATAATGCATCCTGCTCAAATTATCATCATTCCTGATGGTTCAATTTTACGAAGTTATTAGAACATATATCAAGAAGTGAAAGAAAAAGGCCTCTTCAAACAGACGATACGTTGTTTGATTATACTCAATGTTCTATCCTAGTGAAAACATGTGGTAAAATAGAAATCTTGATAAGAAAATTCAACATGGCACAATTGCCATTTCTCCCAAACTTTAATTATAAATTCCAAGCAGAATGACTCAGAATCCCAATGTGGGATTATTTCAACTATGTGGGAGAGTGTTGTGGCAATTCTCAGACTATGTGAAATATAACATGACAAACAGATGGGCGAGGTGACATCAGGTAATCTCCCTTCTAAAGCATTATATGCCTCATAGTACAATGCTCTAGGAAATATGCAGGTCCTTGTTACAGTGCCCATGCCTACAAACGTGAACATTAATCTACCTTAGGTGTAACTCCTAGAGGAATAAGTGAAATGACATCGCTGTTTTAAATTGTTTGGCTTATATATTAGAGTGCATGCAGTCTTTGTAATCAGAGAAAGATATTATTTCCAGGAGAATCTCTGCCTCAAGGCATCTAGGCAATTAGAGTGCTGTATGCTTCTTTGTAGGGCAAGGAAAACCCCAGAGAGTTAACACTACCAGAAAATTCTCATCCACTGAAGGACTGGAGTTTGTGGATAGACACAGCAGATTTCTAGTCCCTCAGAGGCACAATCCTGAGATGTGTTCTTTAGGACCCACAGAACTAAGGTACTATCTTTTAACCAAACATCTACAAAGAGGTATCACAACATTCCCTTCTCATTCCTATTTACCCATTTTACTGAAGTTTGGCCTTTCCAACTTTGTGAACAGGATTTGAGGGACGTACACTAAATTTTCCTCTGTGTTTCTGATGAGCCCACCACTCTCTTGGCTCAGGCAATACACTCCTTACCACGGAATAGCTAGGAATGTCTTTCTGCAATTAACATTCTCTCCCTGAATCATCCATGTTTCCTCTATATTCTACATAACTATCATTTATACACCCAACTTACACAAACACATACACACACACACCCCAAATATACATACTCTGATTGCACATGCTCCTCCAGCCTCATCACTGATCCTCCTGCCTCATTTCCTTCTCCTTTAAACTCATTATACATATACAAACAACAGGGATCTGTCTGAACTACAGATCTGATCTCATCACACTCCAACCAAAATCCTCTAATACCTCCCTACCATCTACAGTACGAAGTCCCTTTATTTGTGTGCCTGTTGCTGATCTGAATGCTACTTTACTTTCCTGCCCCCTTCTGTCCATTCTTGCATTACATATTACTCTCTAGGATTGGAAACCTACGCACTTTATACTTCCTTCCATGCTATCTTTTTGGTTCAGTCCAATCTTTTTAGAACTATTTACTTTTATCCTTCCTTTCTAATATTCCTCTTTCCCTTATACTAACTTCTCTTCAACCTTCTAAATTCAGCCAATTGTTCCAAAATACCTTGTCTATTTATTTAATGGTAGGTATATTTCATAGGGATGATCTTCCAGGGTTATTTTTCCCAGTAGAGTTTAAGACCCTTATAGACATAAGTCTCTGTATTATTCTGTACCTTGTGTAGTACATAGCACATAGCCTTTTCAAATAATCTTAATAAACAAAATTAATGACTTAAATGCATTACAAATAAATTGGTCACTGGAAAATTTCCTAACTTCTCTGAATCATAGCTTCACCAACTTGTAAAAAGTTGTTAATAACTTCCTTAGAGAATTGTTTAGTGTAATTATCTCAGGGCCTAGTATTGTATCTGGCTCTTATAAGCAGGAAATCACATTAGTCCCTGTGGCAGATTGTATTTTCCAAAGATGGGCATACTAGTAAATACTATCTTACATGCCCTCCTTAAATATGATGTTGACAATTCTGTATTAAGAGATGGTATCTATGTGTGTATGCAGAACATGTGAAGTTAGTATATACAAGACATACGGCTTCTACTTGCTGCCTTAAGGGAGAGATCAATTGGAGAGCCTGTATCAGGAAAGAGAAGCCCTAAGTCCTCAGCTCTTTCAAACCCAGCAGTTTACAGCTGAAGTTCCAGATATTCTGGATCAGAAACATTTGTCTCTGCTGTAAACTATTTCAATATCTGACCCACAGAATCTATGAACCTAATAAACCTTTACTGTATGCTACTAAGTTCTAGAGTTCAAGTAATTATGCAGACATACTACCTGAAAGAGTTCCAGTGCTATCTCAAATGTCTTCTGTGAGCAATGATCAGAATCAGTCTCACACGTAAGTTACAGTTGACTCTTGGATAACACAGGGGTTGGGGCACAATCAGTATAATACAGTGAAAATACATTCACTGTATTATATTAATTGGTATTGTATGTTTACATCATCTGTTTATAAGGTGTTCTGTCAGAACCTATATCAATATTGTCTTATATGATATAAAACACTTTACATGTTTCATGTATTACTAACACTAGACATAAAAAATGAAAAGGTAATGTGAAAAAGAAATTCATATTTACTTACAATTCATGAATTGATAAAGAAACAGCAGCAATATGATTGCTTTATGATAGACTAGTGTAATCTATACAATTGCTTCACAGTAGCCTTGACTATACACCAATGAATGAATCATTATACAATTTTTATGGTGTACAGTATTACAGTTATATTCATAATGCAGTATTGGACATTCTTAACTTTTTCTTAATTTTTTTTCTTAATTGCAGGCCTTATGGGCACTCTCAGTCATGAACTAGGGATATATCATGTTGTAAATCTTGCTAATGCCTTCTTTTCCATTGACACTGAACAGGAAAGTGAGGAACAGTTTACCTTCACACTTTCACTGTCCTTCCACAGGGGTACCTCCACAATCCCACCATTTGTCGTGGACTTGTAGCCCAGGACTTGGCAGCATGGGAAAGACTGTCAATGGTGTGGCTGTACCATTATATTGATGACATCTTGCTTACATCTGATTCTCCAGCCCTAGAAGGTACAACACCTAGACTGCTTCAACATCTAGAGGAGAAAGGATGGGCTGTGAAAAGCACCAAGGTTCAGGGACCTGGTTTGTCAGTCAAATTCTTGGGGACTGTCTGGTTGGGAAGACTAAAGTTAACCCAGAAGCAGTCATAGATAAAATTCAGGCCTTCCCTATACTGGCTACAAGGTTTGTTTGCGAGTTTTCTCAAGTTGCAAATATTCCCTCAATTTTCCAATATGCTTACTGAAAAAATTTTCCAATATACTTACTGAAAAAACCCACATATAAGTGGCCCTGTGCAGTTCAAATCTGTGTTCAAGGATCAACTGTATTTATATTATAGCTATGTTTCCTTACAGCCATAATTGTGTTTGATCACATCATCAGAAAGGCAAACCACTAGGGTAGGAGAGGCATGGGAGAATTTAACAACATATTTCATATTTTATTTCCCATACATGCTAATTTTAGTCTAACATGGTGCAAACAGAATTCCCAGTTAACCCTCCATGATATCAGGTTAGAGTGTATGGCCCTAACGGTCAACACAAGTAAGCTAATTTCAAACTCAGACTTGATGATTTCATACTTAGAGCAGTGTCAATTGCCAGTAGGAAAAAATAAAGGAAAATACAGTGTCAGTGAAGATTACTTAAATTTGGAAAATGTTGACATAGGCATGAAATTTCCTTTGAAGAGTCATTTAAGGAGCCAAATATAATGAAAGGAGAAGAAAAATGAAGGCGTTGACTGCTTTGGAGAAAAGGTACTAAGCAATAATTATCCTTCACAATAAACATTTGTCAAGTCTCACACATAGGTGGACACACATAGGTAAAGGAATTTTGCTACTAAATTTAAAATTATTCAATGGTTTTCAATGTTATAAAATTAAGAATAATGAGCAGAAAAATACATTCTTTTATCCCTAGTCTCTCAGTTTTTTAAGTACTGCTTGTGGTTCTTTTGAGTTCTCTTAATATTTAATTGGGGGAGTCTTCTCATTTCAATCAAACACAAAAGTTATGAAAAAAACAGAAGAAAGTTCCATTTTCTTAGCATTATGAAATGATGTGATATTATCTCCAAATCCCGAATGACGTTCTGAGTCAGTTCATGTTTTCATTTCATTCAACAATTCTTGAGCACTTACCCTATCCCAAAATGCTATGCACCATGAATATTAAGATCCCAGAGAAAAATCACATTTTAATAGGGACCAGTCAAGTAACTAGCTAGGAAAAATGTGACAAGTGTTATAAAAATGATACATTTCCTTTTCAGTAAGTATATAATCCTATGCATGTCCCTCAGACATCTGAAATTATTATGAATGGCCTTTCTTTCCATATCAGGACTCTTATGCAAAGGTGATTATAAATATATGTATATATATTATCATTTGAACTTTTTTGGAGGCAACGTGTGTCAGCTACTACCTATTTTCTTGTAGCTTCTAATTCACTGTTCTCTTCTGTGAGCTATGCTGCGGCTGGGACTAGGCAAACTACCTTTCCCAGTAACCTTCGCCATCTGACTTCCTGTTAGTTTCTGCCAGTGGGGAATATAGGAAAGAGCTGAAAGGCATGAAGAAGCATCTTCATTTTCTTGATAGCTCAGCACCAGCTGGAGTGTGCTTCACAAGGAGCAACTACATTTTACCATCAGGGACACTTGATTGTAGACTCCGGCCATTTTTAGAATTTCTATAACAAGTTTTGTCAACAATCTCCTGACTGCACTCCACTAACACCACTTAGGTACCAGAAGTAGTTATACAGCTGCTATACATACAGCCCAGTCCATAGAGGACTGAAGCACAGTTCACAATGAAATTTAATAGATTCCTTATAGTAATTCTCTTCTGTTGAAACGTCTAATGTGCTTTTCGTTTCCCTTACTGAACTTTGACTGAACATGCCACAAATGTCAAGAGAAATTTAAAAGTCTTTGAAAGTAACCAAATTCTTTCCTTCCTCATTTTTTTACAGGTGCCTATAGAAATTCAGTGAAAGGCAGTATTTCATATCTCATGTATGACAGCAATAACAAATTATGTTCAACCTTGTACCAAATAGCTTGTGATACATCTACTCTAATTTTGAGGTTTTTGAGGTTTCCTCTCAATTTTTTCTATTTATGGGATAAAAATCAGAAAAAGAATTATATAACCAGTTATCAGGAAGAGCTGCTCTATTGCTTTTTTCAATTATTTTTAGTAATGTCACAAGCATAACATATTTGTAGCATTAAATATGATTTTTTTAAAGTTTTTGCTACAGAAAGAGTAAAGCATTTAGATATATGCTGAGGAAGCATATGAAGTACATATTGATATTACATTTGTACAAAAATTGGTATGATGTAAATTTTATGTATTACATGTGAAATTTGGTGCCTTGGAATCCCTAGTTAAAAGGAAAATATTGGGGACAGTTATTTTGTATTTTACCATCTTACTAACTAGAACTTATTTGGAGGAATTTGAGTCTTAAATCATGACAATAATAAATTATAAATTGTAAATAAATACCACTTTATACTCAATTCAATGAATTGCCAGCAAGAATTTTATATGTACAGATTCTGACAGGCTAGCTTTGATGATTATACAAGACATTTTTGGAATTAACAGCATCCATTTTCCATTTAAATGATTCATGTTCTAAATTTCTCCAAAAGATATTTTCTTGATGAAATTGAAACACCTATTTACCATTTGCATCATTGAATTGGATATCAAAGTTGTTCTCTTGGATGGTGAGAATACAGTGTTCATTCATTTCCATGAAATGCCACCTCTTACTAAATATAGTTAGGTGATCTCTAATTCTAATGGTTGTTTGTTAATTATATAAATTCTTAGGTCATGATCTAGACTACTGAATACAAATCTAGGAGAGATAGGCAGAAGTATCAACATTTTTAATAGGCATATTATTACTTTTAATGCTATAATAGTATTTTATATATTTTATTGTATCATATATATAGATATTATATATTTATACAGACTACTGTTAGTATATTTGTACAAAAAAGGCATATTTGTACAAAAACCAAGGGATTTTTGACTTCTTTATATCTCTATTATTATGAGAATTAAAAGATTGATAAACTAAGACTAGCTGGAATACTGAAATAGAAACACATTCCTAGTAAATTAGATATAATTCAGTATTTAAGAGCATTACAAAATTTTTTGAAAAGGGAAATTATAATTGACATGCCAATAAGAAAGATGTCTATCCCCATTGTTGTTTTGATAATTAGGAAGCTAAGCCTCAATTGCATGAAAAATTAACTTTAGAGGAATCCAGTTTTATTTTAGTAATACTGAATAAGTGAAGTATTGTCAACTAAGCATTGGTTACAACTTAATAGCATTTTCAATGAATTCTTAAGTTATTAATGATGAAAATGTAATAGTGCTTCAACACAATACTAATTTTATATCCTAGTAAGTCTAAGGAGATGAATAATCATTTCATAAAATTTACTCTGACCAAAATTTTCAAAGAGGCCTGTAACATTATTTCTGATTCTTATTTGAAAAAAATTGTTCTGAAAATTATTTTTTCTTCCAAGGGAAACAAATGCCATTCTTTTTTTTGGCATGCTGGGAAAAAGCCCAGCATGATGAACGAACAGGTACACCTGTTTCATTATGTATTCAGTTTACAGAAATTATTATTTTTTTATTTTTTCATTTTGCTATCATTAATGTACAATTACATAAACAACATTATGGTTACTCTCCCTATTATCAAGTCCCCACCACGTACCCCATTACAGTCACTGTCCATCAGTGTAGTAAGATGCCATAGAATCACTACTTGTCTTTTCTGTGTTATACTGCCTTCCCCGTGTCCCCACCCCCTACATTATACGTGCTAATCGTAATGCCCCCTTTTTCCCCCCTTATCCCTCGCTACCCATCCATCCTACCTAATCCCTTTCCCCTTGGTAACTGTTAGTCCATTCTAGGGTTCTGTGAGTCTGCTGCTGCTTTGTTTCTTCAGTTTTTTCTTTGTTCTTATACTCCACAGATGAGTGAAATCATTTGATACTTGTCTTTCTCCACCTGGCTTATTTCACTGAGCATAAAACCCTCTAGCTCCATCGATGTTGCTGCAAATGGTAGGATTTGTTTTCTTCTTATGGCTGAATAATATCCCATTGTGTATATATACCAACTCTTCATTATCCATTCATCTACTGATGGACACTTAGGTTGCTTCCATTTCTTGGCTATTGTAAATAGTGTTGCAATAAACATAGGGTTGCATGTATCTTTTTGAAACTGGGCTGCTGCATTCTTAGGGTAAATCCTAGGAGTGGAATTCCTGGGTCAAATGGTATTTCTATTTTGAGTTTTTTGAGGAACCTACATAATGCTTTCCACACTGGTTGTACTATTTTACATTCCTACCAGCAGTGTAGGAGGGTTCCCCTTTCTCCACATCCTCGCCAACATTTTTTGTTGTTTGTCTTTTGGATGTTGGACATCCTAACTGGTGTGAGGTGATAGATCATTGTGGTTTTAATCTGCATTTCTCTGATGACAAGTGATGTGGAACACCTTTTCATGTGCCTGTTGGACATCTGAATTTCTTCTTTGGAGAAGTGTCTGTTCAGCTCCTCTGCCCATTTTTTAATTGGCTTATTTCCTTTTTGTTTGTTGAGGTGCATGAGCTTTTTATATAATATGGATGTCGACCCCTTATCGGATATGTCATTTATGAATATATTCTCCCATACTGTAGGATGTCTTTTTGTTCTACTGTTGATATCCTTTGGTATACAGAAGCTTTTTAGTTTGATATGTATGGTCCCACTTGTTCATTTTTGCTTTTGTTTCCCTTGACCAGGGAGATATGTTCATGAAGAAGTTGCTCATGTTTATGTCCAAGAGATTTTTGCCTCTGTTTTTTTCTAAGAGTTTTATGGTTTCATGACTTACATTAAGGTCTTTGATCCATTTTGAGTTTTTTTGTGTATGGGGTTAGAGGATAATCCAGTTTCATTCTCTTACATGTAGCTGTCCAGTTTTGCCAACACCAGCTGCTGAAGAGGCTGTCATTTCCCCATTATATCCATGGCTCCTTTATCATATATTAATTGACCATATATGCTTGGGTTATATCTGGGCTCTCTAGTCTGTTTCATTGGTCTATGGGTCTATTATTGTGGCTGTACCAAATTGTCTTGATTACTGTGGCTTTGTAGTAGAGCTTGAAGTCAGGGAGCATAATTCCCCCCTGCTTTATTCTTCCTTCTCAGGATTGCTTTGGCTATTCAGAGGAACAAATGCCATTCTTAAAAAAAAAATTTTCATGATTATCTCCAGACAATTGCAGACAAGGATTCTTACATATGTGCAAAAATTAAGATTTGGAAGTTTTCTCTGATCTATTTGCAAGAGCAAATGGAAGCCAAATGATGAAGAACTAAAGGGAATGCCCAAGAGAATATCTATGTTTCAAAATCTGAATTTATCCTTATTCCAAATAAATGTGTTGTTAACAATCTTTAAGGATAATTTACATCAGCTGCGAAGAAATGTTATTATGGCTTGTATAATGATGGCTTTGATTATATATCTGTTAATCTAAAAAAAGGTGCATTTTTATAAGTTCTATTTTTAGGCACTTCATTTGAATTTTGGAGATTTTTATGCATATGAATAACTTTTCCTTTCACACAACTTAAGAGAAAAAATTGGTCCATGGCCAAGGAATCTCAACACTGTAGCAACATTATCAGCAGTTCTTTGCCCTTTCCTAAAATAAAACTATTCTTTCTGAAATCTTGTGTTACCTTCAAAGTTTCTTTTGGTTATTCTGGGAAAACATTGGGCAAACTCACTTACCTGAGCAAACTCACTAGAGAACCTGTATTTAGAAGGTCGTTTTTTTCCTAAATTTAAAAATGCTCATATTTTAACACTCTGTAATTAACTGGCATCTTTGTTATGTCTTTCCTTCTGCTTTCTTTTCTCACTTTCTCTTCCTCTTCTTTCCTTCCTGCTTTTTACCACCCATCCCTTCTTTTTTACTTATATGTTTCCCATTTGCATTCATAAGCAATTTTGGAGATCTTATGTAAATACTTTCAATATAAAAATTAGCCATGGGTCCATAAGAGTTAGGACAATTACATTTTATTTTAGAAAAATGAATTCAGTTTATAATATCTATTACTGCTGTAGAAAAAGGGTTACTGTATAGCAACCATTAAGAATATTAGAACCAATTATATATATTTACATTTATAATTATATATATATATAATTGTATAGAGCATAATTTATTTATATGTATGTGTGTGTGTGTGTGCTGTATAATTGTCTAGGAGCAAATATATATTTTTTCTTAGCTTAAGAAAAGCTTCCTATTGTACAGATTCCTACTGCATACCTACTATGGCCATGCCCTATGTTGGGAGTTACTACAAAATAGGAAGCAAGATAAATAGATAAATATGCATACAAATATGCTTTTATGTTAGCTAATGTCATGATGATAGTCATTTTGCAACAATAATTTTATCAAAATCAACACATTTTGCACCTTAAGCTTACACAATGTTATATGTCAAATATATAATTATGTATATAAAAAAGTGATGCTATTTCACAGAAAAATTTCAAATACTATGTATAGATAATCCCTACTCAGTAACTGAGAAATCTATCATCAGGTGACATTTTTATTAGTTCATTCAATAAACATATATTGAACAAATTTCTTATGTCATATTCTGAAAAAATAAAGATTAAAAACATATGGTCCTTAACCTCATCAGGGAGATGCTTGCTTTTTCTTAAAGTTTTTATTTCACTTGTATTGTTTATCTTTACGACTTCTATTATACATAAGGCAGTTGAGGACTGGGAATAAATTTCAGTCATTTTTAATATGTAGCATTTTAGTGCAAAACTGTACATGCTTGTTCAGCAAATATTTGGTAATTTTTCATATAAGAGTGAGGAATAAAAAAAACAAGACAATTTATTTTGTATCTCTGGTTTTATTCTGCAACATGATTTAAGGAGAAATATGAAGGCTGACTCTGGCAGATACCAAAATATTCTGTGTTGAATAGAATTTCTGCTGAGCAATGCAAAACAAAACTATTCTTATTTAACATTTCTATTAAGATTTGTTTTGGAATATGGGAATTTATGAAATATCAGCACTCTGTAGTTAGCACAATATTGTAAATATGGATTTATTGCCCTTCAGAAAACCTTCAAAAATGTGAAGTCCCTTTGGCATTTGCCAAATTCATTTCCTCTTTATTATTTTTCCAGAAATGATAGTATTAGATCCAAGACAATATATAATATTCTATTATCTTTAGTTAAAATGTCTTGAATTTAGCTCAATTCTGAAGCTAAATTTTAATCTACAATTTAATATAATACATTTGAGAAAAACATTTAATAGCTATAAATAGCTATGTTTACCCACCAAATAAAAAATAGCTATTTTTTAATTTCTTCTTTGGGTTTGTGATATTTCAAATCATATTAAGAATTGATTTGCTAAAATATTTTTCTCTTTGTGCTTTAAATTAATAATGGGTAATATTAATATAATTATCTCTAAAACTCTTCTTTAAAAAGTGAGTTTCTATAAGCTATTCTAATCCTATATTTTCTACTTAAATACACTTTATTTTGTACATTTAGTTAAATAATTTCATTGTATTTAAACTTTTATTTTTTACTGTAATGATATTTCATAAATTTAATATAATAATATCTGTTTCTCTTGCTTTTATGATGATCATAGCAACAATTCAGTCTACACTCTAAGCTAATGAAAGACTTTATACATCTATTCCTCTTCAAGTACCAAAAAGATTTTCCTAGTAAGTAAAAATAAAAATATGGCAATACATTTTGTTTGTGTGTTTCTGCTGTGTGTATGTGTGTGTGTATTTATTTTTTACATATTCTCTAAAAATGTTTCTCATTGTTCCTCAGATTTTTTAGACTTTTTGAATATAGAATAATAGCTGCAAGCAGAATGTTATTTAAGTTTTACCCAATGTTATTCCATTTTAAATTCTTTCATTAAAATATTCCAAAAAAATTTCTTGTCTCTTTTCTTAAGAAAACTAAATGTTGCAACCTTTAAAATGACATTTATTCTAGTACTGATTGTAAAGCCCTGCATACATTTGATTTTGTTGCCTTCTATAGAAGTATAACTGGTGATTTTCCACTTAAATTATATTAAAAAAAGGAGCTATAAAATTGCTTCTATCATTAATGTTCTTGTCCCCTTATGCCTATAATACTTGGCAATATCTACTTCCTTCAGCATTTTTATCTAATATAGTCAGCACTGCTTTTCATAAAATGGTAAGGGATTTCATAGTCTGCCAATTTTGTTTTTATATGAAGTTTGACTTGAGTTTTAGCTTAGCTGTCTAAAACACTGAGTTTACCTGTTGTCTAATTTACATTCCTCTTCAATGATTGGAAAGCTTTATCATGGCAGAGCATTTTATTTATTGGTTGCTACAATGAAGATAAATCATTTCCTAAATCATCCATTATAAAAATAAACTTTAATTTTTTTCATTTTGTCATTTCTCATACATTCATGTCTCTATTTTTTATTGTCAAACTATGAGTTTATCTTTACATTGTTAGTAGGTAATATCAGTACTTTCCTTATTTCTGCCACAGTTTTGAAGGTTATCTTCTACTATGAGCATTTTTAAAAGAATTTGACCATGTGAGTAAAGGCACTCGAAGAAAACACTTTTTTGTATTTTTGGTTTGACCATATTATGAATTAAACTTCATTTGACATTCTATGGCTTTTATGTAAACATAACTTTTTATTTCTCTGGGATAAATGTGCATCAGTGCAATTGCTGAATTGTGTATTAGTTGCATGTTTAGATATTCAGGAAACTGGAAAACCATTTTTCAGAGTGGCTATACATTTTATATTCCCACCACCCATTTATGAATGATCAAGTTTCTTTACATCTTTGGAATAAATAGATATTGTCACTGTTTTTATTTTAGCCTTTCTGAAAGGTATGCAGAAATCTCCTTGTAATTTTAATTTTCTTAATGGCTAATGATGTTCAATATCTTTTCATGTGTTACTTGTTCCTTAGATTTACCTGTGTATTTATTTTTGCGAAATGTCTGTGTTTATCTTTTGCCCATTTACTTACTTGATTGTTGGTTTTGTTTTTGTTCAGCTTTGAGAGTTCTTTCTACATCCTTGTTACAAGTACTTTGATGGCTATGTGGTTTGCAACTGTATTGTTCCAGCCCATGACAAGTCCTTTTATCCTCCTGCAAGGGTTTTTGGGCAACAAAAGTATTAAATTTTGATGAAGTCCAATTTATCAATGTTTCCTTGGATTATGCTTTTGGTATAAAGTCTAGCTCTTTTCCTAATACAAATCCTAAAGATTTTATCCTACATTTTTACTAAAATCATCATAGGTTTACATTTTACATTTAAATTGGTGATACATATTGGGTTCATTTTTATGTAAGAAATAACATTTTGTTTAATGTTCACATTTTGTGTGTGTGGATGGCCAGTTGCTTCAGCACCGTTTGTTGAAAATGCTGTCTTCCCTCTATTCAGTTGCTTTTGCACCTTGTCAAAAAAAAAAAACAGTTGGATATATTTGTGCAATACTGTTTCTGGGATCTCTGTTCCATTCCATTGATCTATGTGTCCATCAATACCATAGCCTTGGTTATTAAGATATATAGTAAGTTTTATAATTGATGAGACTGATTTCTCCCACTTTATTATTCTTTTTCAAAATTGATCTATTGTTATTTCTTTTTCTCTCCATATAAATTTTAGAATAATCTGTATTTACAGAAAGATCTCACTGGGATTTGATGGAATTACGTTAAACCAGAATAATCATATTTTTAACAACTGACATTTTTTTATGGCTTTATTTAATCATAGCAATTATTTTTTATTAAGGTATCACTGATATACACTCTTATGAAGGTTTCACATGAAAAACATTGTGATTACTACATTCACCCATATTATCAAGCATCCCCATGCCCCACTGAAGTCACTGTCTACCAGCGTAGTAAGATGCCACAGAGTCACTACTTGTCTTCTCTATGCTGCACTGTCTTTCCCATGGTCCCACCCCCCACACCATCTGTTTTCATATTATGTGTGGTTTTGGGAGGAGGTTTCTGTTTCACCTTTCATGCTGCCATCTTTAAGCCAATCTGACAACTGACATCTTTACAATGTTTTTCCAATTATAAGCACAATATGACCTCACTTTCTGTCCACTAATTCACAATATAAATCTTTAGGAAATGTTTGTGTAATTCCTATTATGTTTCAGGCATTGTACCGACCCTTTTCATTTGTTACCTTATGAAATCCTCAAAAAATACTTTTAAATTATTTATTACTTCCTCTAAATTGCAAATGAGAAAATTAAGAACAAATGATGTTAATTTTCTCAATTCACACAGCTAGTGATTGGCAGAACAAAAATTTCCAACAGCATTTGTTTTATTCCAAATTCTATGTTTTTTCTTTTATGTATCAAATGTTTCCTTGGATGAAACTGCAACTCCTTATAATACACCCAGGACATATTACTGTTATTTTCAGTTCCTTGTTGTTCCTTGTCTTGCCTGAGGGGGCTAGCCCCTGGGCAAGTTCACTCTGAATTCAGTGAGACTGAATAACAACTATGGAATTTTAGGGGTAAAAGCATTTATACCAAGCTTTTTTCTCATGGTGGCAGGTCGAATAGTGGAATCGCATCTGCCTCTGGGGCAGTCTGCAGGCAGCAAGTCCATCTATGTGTCTGCTTCTGGGTAGAGTACTGGATGGAATGCTTTATATAGTAACACAGATAATAATAGCTCATTGTCAACAGGTATGTAAGCAGTAGCCTACATCAAGTAGTTTAGGGTCAGGTGAGGATCCTGGACATAGGAAGTTTCATTTTTCCTACACTCCTAGAGTTCTTTTTCCCTCATATAGAATCATTCCACTTCTCCATATAGAACAAATCTATCCATACAATACTATTGTTTAGGAACTTTCACCAATCACATTAATCTTTCCATCTACCTGGCTCCAGCCAGATCTCTACTTATTATATAATCCAATTTTGTCTCTAGTAACTATCATATAATTTAGAAGTACTGAACATCAAATGATCTCACTTGTATATTTTTGCTCTAATGAGGTACTGAGCATGTTGAAGATAAGGATAAATTCTTAATTTTCCTTCTAGATTCAACCTGTTCCACCAGGCCTCAGCAACTGAGTGTTAAAATGAGAAAGTCTCAGCACCAACAGTGATTTTAGCAATAGTCCTAATATTACTGCTGATTTGTGCCCATCAGATTTATGCCCATTATACTGTTATTTTCTTATAATTTCCTCTAAGGTTGTGCTTGTGAATTCATTTTGTGCTCCTCCCTTTTGTGCCAATAAACACAATAAAAACTAACCAAAATTTGAGAAAAGTGTAAGTTGTTTTTAATTAATTAAAGAGCACTAGAACAAAATATCTGATGTATAATAAAGCAATGAATTCATTAGACATCTGACAATATATATGCATCACCAATTTTCTCATCATTTTCAATAACAGCAGGAGTATATGTGCCCACACAGAATACTACTGACTATTGTCTATGTGAAATATGTGGATTTCATACACTCCTATATACTAAATGCAAAAAAAAATTTTTCCCTGATTCTCTATGAAATAGATCACCATTTCATACAAGTACACACATTTATATTTAAAATATCATTATTTATAGATTGAGCAGTATGCCATACCCAGTTTTGGAAACATATTACATACATTTTAATTTTTTACCATTTGGTGGGAATATTAATTTTTCTCCAAATTAGTATTTTAGTCACAGAAGGAATAAAAAGGATATCTTAGTATAGTCACAGTGTCTAAAAAGTGTACCTTACTATTAATTAATGTGTTGAATATTTGATGCCTCACACACATTTTTCATTTTGAACAGGTTAAGAAAAAGACCAATGCCCATATTGGAATGGAATTGCCATGCTAAGTTTTATGGTGACTCAGTGCCATGGGACTATGTCTGTTGTGTATGATCTTGTTGAAGAAAATTGCATAGAGAAGCAGGCTTCTAATTAATTATTTTCAAGTTGATGTATCACCTTCATGTGGCTTTCTACAGAAGTTTTCATTAAAGGTGAAAGTTAGTGATAGTCTGACCAAGCATGAATACTGGCATGGATCAAGAATGCCAGTTAGCATTCATGAACCACAATAGCATCAAAAGATTCTTTGAAAACAAAGACTTTAGGTTTGGGGGCCTCAGAAAATCAGTTTAACCATGTGTTTTACTGGACCCCAAGGAATAAGATCATAAAACAGTAGAATACAGGAAATCATCATTTACTTTATAAGTGTTACCTCTTAGGCTCTCTAGGGAAAAGCAAATGCCAAATGAACATCACAGCACTTCTTTAATCTAGAAGTGACAATAAGAATAGTAATTAGGAAAGCTGAGAGAACTAGTAAAATCAGGATTACCTTCATCCTAAGTGGGAGTTTAGACTTTACTTTTATGGGAGGTTATTTATTATATGACACAGGTTCATAGGTCCTTTTAAAATGATGATAAGTCAAACAGAAATATAATAAATCATTTGCAATGAGATATATACACAATAGTATCCAAATAAAATTATGAACAAGAAAAAAACATTTTAAAATAATAATACTTTTTGTTTTCTACAGTGTATTAATGGAGAGAAAAGATATAGAATGAAGGTGATGACATGAAAATAGAAGATAATGAAATGAAAAATGGGGAATAAAATTAAAGTAGAGGATCAAAGAAAAGGAGAGTGAAATGCCTACACTTGAAGGGAAAGTAAAACAATGAAAATTGGAGAAACAGCTACAGAAGATAAAGGAAGGTTTGGGTGTTATGAACCATTAGTAAGCACTTTGTTAATTCCCCTCTGTTTCCTTGAATTATAGGTCAAAATGTATTACAACACTTCTGATCATTACCCTTTGAAAAATTAATTAACCCATCAACCACTTTTCATAGCTCTGAAACTATTCTTTATCTCTAAACACATTTACAGATCCCAAACTGAAAATAATGCTGTAACAACCCACCCCCACTCTCTCAAGTTTTGGCTTTATTATATTTTCACAACTTTTCCATTTAAACTAAATAGTGTTTATCTCTCTAAAAACTGTTTATTCACAGCAAAGTTTCATAAAAAATAAGGCAACATACTTTTTGTAGGTATTCTTTTACTTTAACAAGTTCTTAGAGCAAAAATATTTTGTAGGTTTTCTTTTATTTTAACAAGTTCTTAGAGCAAAAAAACCCCATAATTGATAAAAAGATATATGACAGCTGAGTAAAAGTATATGGAAAAAGAATATCTCAGTCTCAGTTAAATAAAATAAGTAGAATTAATTCCCCTGGGCTTTTCATCTAGAACCATAATAAAAGTATCTAACTAATAAGTATTTTTTATGTACCCAATATGGCTCTAAGTCCTTTACATATATTAACACATTTAATATACTATAGTCTTATAATGTAGGTATTTTGTCCTCACTTTACGGAGTAGCACACTAGGATATAAAGAAGTTTAATAACTTAGCCAAAGATACAGCTAATAAGAAGCAGCCCTAGATTAAAGTTTCCAGATCCCTTGCCCTTAATTATAGAAAATAATTATCTTAAAACTCATCATCATAATTAAATAATAAGCATTCTGTTCCTTATTCTGTCTGACAAGGGTATTGGTTATTCTACACCAAATTTTTTTTTCCAGTCTGAGTCAACTAATCTATTTGTGAACATGCCTAAATAGTGGAAATAGGCTTTTACTGAAGGTCTGAAGACCAAGGTAGCCACAAAACAAATAAAATACATGCATTTTAAATACATTATCAGCGTTTGACATTAGTAATTTGCCATTAAATTCACAGAAATGGATTAATTTCAATATATGAAAGAAGAGCTCTTATCTGAGACCTTTAATGCATAATTAGATCTTCAGCTGTTCAGCATTGATAAAAGTAACTAGGGCTGTTTTATATTGGAAAGGGTATTGAACATAAAGTCAGAAAGTCTGAGTTTTCTTCCCAGGTCTGCCAATATGATCTTGGGCATGTCTACAACCTTGGGCATGTTGCATAGGCCCCCGTCCTTCTGTTTCCTCATCTCTAATTTAGAGATGACCCAGTAGAGTAGTACCCATTCATACCCCCTCTCTGTGTTTTTGTGAATCTTAACATAAAGAGTGGTCATTGGAAAAACACTGGTTGTCTCTTTAGTTAAAAAAAAGATAAATCAAACCCTAGACTAAATCTCTGGATATAACAAACAGCGAGGGTCAATTTCAGAACCAAATTAACTTCTTTTTATTTCTATCCAAATGTTATAACTTCCTGGCTTATCTCAGCTGGATCTAATTCATATCAATATCCTTAATAACATGAATCATATTATTCAAGAAGTAATACCTTTATGAAGTGAGGATGTTATCAATCCCTTTTAGCTTCCCCTCAGCAAAGGAGAGAGGTCTGTGCTCACAGAGGCTGCTTGAGTGACTTTTAGAAGGAGAAGGATAAGTTAGCATATAGAAAAATAAATGTTTATGGGCATCTTTGTGATAACAGAAAGTGTTTTCCCACCTCTCATCACTGTATAGAGCATAGGTGGCTAATTGAATGCTTGCTTATATTCATCTTTCTTATTCTGTGCCTCAGCATCAAGCCAGAGAAGGTGCTCAGTACATGACTCTTGCCATTAATGATGGCTTGTTTCCATTAGTCAGAATTTTATAGAACTTCAGTTTCACAAATAACTTCCCTATGTTTTAACAGTACGTAAAAAATTTCCCTCCAACTTTAGTGATTTTAAGAATAATTTTAAAGCCACTCACTTGACCTGTGGTGTTTAAACTTAAGAATTTCTTCTTACAGATTTCATTGGTTTTTGTTGACAGAGATTACAGGAGTTTTTATGCTTGGTGTACTTGATTTCCAATGCATTTCATTACAAGAAAATGACTTTTAGTTCATCCCAGTGCTAAGTATGCTTGGGAAACTGATAGAGGAGGAGGAGGTAAAATAGAAACTCTGTCACACAGTAGCAGCTTGGGAAATCAAGGTGAGATGAAAATAGAAACTGCAAAGAGTCTGTGTAAGCACCATCCGTTTGTAACTCTTGATTTGAGAGGCTGCTTCGGAGGTAAGTTCCTGAAAAGGGAATTTCCATAAGGTTGGTGGAAGTTTTGCAGGTTATAATGGGTGTGCATCAGCTCTGTATGAAGCAAATGCAGGTCTAGCACATAATAGCTGTAAGTCAAATTGAGCTAATAGCCTAATTTGTGGTCTCATCCTCTCTCTACATCATTTATTTAGTTACATTTCAGCTTCTCTAGTCAGGAGACGGAATCTATGTTCTCACACCTTACTTTTGAGTTTGCCCTGTAACTCACTTTGGCCTGTTATTAGCAGATGCCATAAAAAGAAGGGATTGAGAAAGTGTGTCTTGTTTTTAGAGCAAACAAGATAGATATTGTTCACCAATATCTGTTTCAATTAATTATCTTTTGGTTTTATATTTGTCCATTCTTGTGTCTGGCTAGTTTGAGTTTTCAGTTAGTTTGAGGCCTATGCCTAAAAATCAGTATATTAATTAATTCATTCAAAGTTTGTAAGCATCTACTTAGGTCCAGGCACTATTCTAGGTACTGCAGACAGAGCAAGGAGCAAAGCAAAGTCTCTGACTCTATTTATTTTACAATGATGAGAAACTTGCCTCAGTGGTTATTATCTTGTTAGGAAGAGAAGATAAAAACATCTGAAACAACCAAAGACACAAATGATTGTGAAGGATCCAGGGAGTGTGTGTTCTCTTGCCATCTGCGGTCTTTGACTTTTTCATCTATGAATTTAGTTGTATGAAGTAGAGCAGTGGCTGCTCAAACTTTATCATGCATGTGAATCAGTAAGTCTTGAATAGTGCACCAGACTCTACATTTCTAACAAGGTCCCAGGTGACGGCCAAACCGGAGATGGGATGATTCATTAGGCTTTCAAGTTTTTGTTTTAAAGACATCAAAATATAGATAATTGCAAAATTAGTTTCATGCAGTAGACTCTTACTTTTCACACTTGTGTCACAGGCTGCGAGGTTTTCAAACTGACTTTCAAGACTCTGAGTTTTTAAAATGTGTGTCTCATGTTGATGATGACTTATTAAAGAAAAAGTATTACTTGGATGACTATAATTAAATATTGTCAGATATTATCAATGCCCATGTTTCCTATGACCCCATAATTTATATCGAAAGCCTAGACGTTTCCAGGAGCCTTCATGCTTCAGCTTTTGCCTTGCTAATCAATTATCACGGGAAGAAGCCTGAAGTACTCTTATTTTTTTTAAGTTTATTTTGATATCATTAATCTACAATTACATGTGAAATATTATGGTGATTAAACTACCCCCTTCATCAGGTCCCCCCCACCAACCCCATTACAGTCACTGTCCATCAGCATAGTGAGATGCTATAGAGTCACTACTTGTCTTCTGAGTTGTACAGCCCTCCCAGGGCCCCCCCAGCATTATGTCTGCTAATATTAATGCCCCTTTTTCACTCTTATCCCTCCCTACCCACCCATCCTCCCCAGTCCCTTTCCCTTTGGTAACTATTAGTCCATTCTTGGGTTCTGTGAGTCTCCTGCTATTTTGTTCATTCAGTTTTTTTCTTTGTTCTTATACTCCACATATGAGTGAAATCATTTGATACTTGTCTTTTTCGGCTTGGCTTATTTCACAGAGCATAATACCCTGTAGCTCCACCCATGTTGTTGCAAAGGGTAGGATTCGTTCTCTTCTCATGGCTGAATAATATTCCATTGTGTATATGTACCACCTCTTCTTTATCCATTCATCTACTGATGGACACTTAGGTTGCTTCCATTTCTTGGCTATTGTAAATAGTGCTGCGATAAACATAGGGGTGCATCTCTCTTTTGGAATCTGGGCTGCTGTATTCTTAGGGTAAATTCCTAGGAGTGGAATTCCTAGGTCAAATGGTATTTCTATTTTGAGTTTTTTGAGGAACCTCCATACTGCTTTCCACAATGGTTGAACAAATTTGCATTCCCACCAGCAGTGTAGGAGGGTTCCCTTTTCTCCAAATCCTCACCAACATTTGTTGTTGTTTGTGTTTTGGATGTTGGCTATCCTCACTGGTATGAGGTGGTATCTCATAGTGGTTTTAATCTGCATTTCTCTGATGATTAGTGATGTGGAGCATCTTTTCATGTGCCTGTTGGCCATCTGAATTTCTTCTTTGGACAAGTGTCTACTCATGTCCTCTGCCCATTTCTTAATTGGATTATTTGCTTTTTGTTTGTTGAGGTGCATGAGTTCTTTATATATTTTGGATGTCAACCCCTTTTCGGATACGTCATTTATGAATATATTCTCCCATACTGTAGGGTGTCTTTTTGTTCTACTGATGGTGTCCTTTGCTGTACAGAAGCTTTTCAGCTTCATATAGTCCCACTTGTTCATTTTTGCTTTTGTTTCCCTTGCCTGGGGAGATGTGTTCATGAAGAAGTAGCTCATGTTTATGTCCAAAAAGCCTGAAGTACTCTTATAAAATAGAACCCAGAACGTCATTTCCTGCTCAAAACTCTCCAAATCCTCCCATTTCACTTATTATTACGTACATAGCATTACATCATCTAGTCTCCACTCTCTCTTCTACTTTATTTCCTATTCCTTCTCCTTGCTCACTTTATAGTAGTGCCTGTCTGTTTTAGCTAAGCAACAACAGGCACAGGCAGCTTTATTCTTCTCAGCTACTTCCTCTTCTCTGTATGGTTCTGGCCCTTCCCTCCTTTGGATCCTGGCATTTCAATGATGCCTTCTTCAACCACCCTTTATAAAGTTACAGCTACTCTTCCCAAACACTTATCATCTCTCATCACTACTTAATTTTTCTTTAAGGTAGTCATCACCTTATAACATACTATACTTTATTTTGATTTAAGTGCTTAATATCTGTTATCTAAATAGAAGGTAATTCCTGTAAAACCTAAATTTTAGTCTGTTTTTGTTCACTTTTCTCCCAGCCCCAAGACTACTGCTTACATATGTTTAAAAAATACATACACAGTACATAAAAAGTATGTGTGTATATATATAAACTATAGGTATATAATATAAATGAACATATAAATGATTATTTTCTAAAACAACTACAGTAAGAATTATTTGACTTGAGGACAAGGTACCATTGGGCTCCATATTCATTTGCATATATATACATTTTCATTATTGTCTTAATGTCTTTTCATATTGTTGCACCTTTGT
Organism: Smutsia gigantea; assembly: GCA_032199065.1. NCBI lineage: Eukaryota > Metazoa > Chordata > Mammalia > Pholidota > Manidae > Smutsia > Smutsia gigantea. Next base: position 248,900 of record JAVSCE010016448.1, on the reverse strand, counting down.
GCATCAGTAAATAGGCATCTTTAAGAGAGGATTCTAGTAACCATATGGCCATATCTGTGTCCTGCTACCAAGGGAACATTACAAGATTCAACTCTGCCATTTTTTTTCTTAATTAGTTGTCAGATAACTTTGGAGAAAGCTAAATTGTTTAACATTGTTGATTTTTTCTCTTTTTTTTTCTTTTCTTTTAAATTTTTCCTCTTTTTTTAAAGCTGGCAATTAATTATCCTAGGTTTGATGGCAGGAGAATGATTATTTGGCTCATTTATAGAATATACCTTATGTTTCTCTCGTATTGTTCTCCACTGCTTTGGGATTTTTTTCTCTCTCTTTTTTTTTAAATTCCATGTGTATGTGTATATGCTCCTTTAAAAGGAGGAGAGATTGTTTTACATCACTGAAGCAAGCCAAAGTGGAAGAAATAAGCTTCTGGTGCCTTCTTGTATCAGAGACTGAGCTAGGTTGTTAAAATTTCATTTAGGGAAAATAATCCCTCTTTCTGTTTGTTCCCACCACCCAGTGTGTTTGTATGGAGGGAGGGTGGGTGGAAGTGGGGAGATTAACTAGAGAAGAATTGTTATCAGCACAGATCTTGTTCCCACAACAAACATTATTAGGTAACTGTTTCTCCTTAAGTCAGCAAAGAATTTCTAATGTAGTTTCCAAAACGAATTGACTTGATGAGATCTAATTATTTTCCAAGATGTGCCACATTTTTTAAGTTCTTACCTTCTGCTCAGCCAATTGGTAGTAAGTAAAAATATAGTTTTGAAGATAAATACTAATACTGATTAATTAACCTCCAGGCAAGAACTTGAGACCTTATGACTTCTTCCTATTCTTAGATCTAAAGCTATAGCACTTTTGTATATTGTTGTCATCAGAGTTGAATTTCTTCACTCTTTCTTGTTCCAAAAAGAGTTTAGGAGAGTTTCAAAGGAAAGGCTAATTTAAACTTAATATCTACCATATTTACTGGTAGAACCTAGAAACTAATTTAGTTTCATAGAGCTCTATAATTAGGATGATAGGAAAATCCTTTTTATTTCAAAAATAATGACACCTTTTACTTCACTTTTTTCTTTATCAAAACTAAAATTATATAACAGAAAGAACTGAAGATGTGATGAAGATACATTTACCCTGCTTAATATTGAATGCATTCATTCATTTATTTACTTATTGTCTAGGGAACAGGAAACAAATCCTATTTGTTTGTACAAAAGTGAACAAATATCTGTGTAATCTGATAAAGGACAGATTTTTCATTTGCTCCTGTTTTACAAAATAGGTTGCCTTTGTGTGTTTTCTTATCTAAAATTTTGTCACAGCATGGTGGAATGTCTCTTAGCACATGCTCATTGCTCCCTATATTGATACATATTTATTCTCAATCTCCTGTAACTTTTGTTTTCAAGCTTACTGTAACTTTTGGCTCTGATTTGTTTCTCTCTTTTGTTGGTCCTGCTATAAATATATATATTTTTTTCATCTCTATTATAGAAGCTAGGTTCATACTATTTTATATGAATGCAATACACTCACAAGACACTTAGCAAATATTTCTTGAATTGAAACTCACTCAGTATTTGTCACATAGATTAGTTTTCACAGTTATTCCAGAAATTCCTAGAACCATAGAATAGCCAAATTACAAGGCATCTTATACAATCTGGTTCAACAAATCTTGAGGAATTGGAAGTTCAGAGCATTTAAGTACTTGCTCAAAGTCATAGAACTATTTAGTTATTTAAGATAGCATGACACAAAATTTGAAGACAATATAACAATAAAAATTATTAGTAAAAATAGGCCACTATATGTGAAATGCTGTGTTTATTCTCAAGTAGTGGTGAGAATTAAGTTATTTGCCATAAAAAAGAGAATATTCGTGCTGCACAATCAACTCAAATTTTTGTTTCACCTAAAGGATTATACCACAGGAAGGGAAATGGGAAGAATAAATTTAAAAATGTACAATACCTTTATTTTATTAATAGTACATTAAAATAGAAGACTCTGCTATAAATTTTGGGATTAAAATTAGCATAACAGTTTACCTATATTTTTTAGAAAGAATATTTAGAAACTATACTTGTTTGCTAAGGCTACCATAACAAAATACCACAAACTGAATGGCTTAAACAACAGATTTATTTTATCATAGTTCTGGAGGCTCAAAGTCCAAGATCACAGTATTGGTAGGTTCTTTTCTGAGGCCTCTCCCCTTGGCTGCCTTCTTGCTATATCCTACATAGTTTTTTCTCTGTGTACTTGCAGCCTTAGCTCTTTCTCTGTGCAAACTCCTCGAGTAGGGACTCCAGTCAGATTGGATTAAGGCCTACCTTAAAGGCCTCATTCTAATTTAATCACCTCTTTAGCAACCCTGTCACCAAATGCAGTCATGTTATGAGGTACTGGGGTTGGGACTTCAACATATGAATTTTGGGGGAACACAATTCAGTGCAAAACAGTACTCAAGACATGGTGAATTTCTCATTCTGAAGCCAGATTGGCAGAGATAATTTATTTTTTTTGAAGAATGCTAAAGCAATGGAGTTTTTAAAAAATTAGTCTTGCCTATTGAATTCCTATAAAAATAAATTGCTAAAGTTTCATAGAACTTAGAATTTGGAAAGGAAGGAGATGACTCAAAAATTTGTAAATTCTAGGCTGCCTATGCTTTTCCATATGCTAAAGTTTTTGTTATTTCTGATTCAAAAATTGTAATGTGACTTGTATCACTAAAAAAGGGCTCTACATGACTCCTCTTTATGAGAAACCAGAGGCTTTTATATCTAACTGGTAATTGCTCTTATAGATAGCATATTCATGCAAACAGTGATATCATGGTCACCTATACTAATTTCTATGTTTGCTGTTCCTTCAGTAAGTTCTAAGTATATGACCTGTAATTAGAGGATGCCTCCTGATCTCTAAATATCCTTGCCTTTAGCCTGTAACTAATAAGCTTAGGGCAACAAAAATAAAATAACTGCCCATTTATCTACATTTCAGTCCGCTTTTCTTGATCAATGTCCATCCAATCACTAGTCCTTAATATAGATATCTCTGAGTTTATACACTGTTCTAGATAATATTTAGTTGTATAATACAGAAGTCAGATGCAACTGCCTGAATTGGTTGTATAATTAAACATTTTTAACATCCTTTGAATCTTGTAATCATTCTCTTCTCCCTCTGCTACTTCTCTTCGGTTATTTATCATCATCTCTTACTTGATTCATTGCAATGTTTTCCACATGGCTGCCCTGCCTCTATGCTTTCACCCTTTGGACATATCCTTTACAGTGTATTGATCATTTTGTGTCTTCCTCCTGGATTTCTTTACCAGGGTTACTACCCCTAGCATGGAACCAATCTCCTTTGGCACCTTTTAAACTAATGCTTATCTTTCATGATCCTGTCCAAATGTGTTCTCAGATACTTTCCCAACCCACAGAACAAAATCCATCTCTTTATTTTACTGTCATTTGCACTTTGTACATATCTTCATTGTGGCATTGGTTCCAGTTGATTCATTTCTCTTTTTCTATCAAGTTAAAACATGAGCTTTTCAGAGAGAATGAGTCATGATTTATTCATCTTTTGATACCAAGCACTTAAATGAGAATAGTCATTATAAATATTTGCTGGCTGGATGGCTGGACAGGTGGATGGATGGATGAATGAAAGATTAATAGCTAGCTCTTGCTTAATAACAGAGTGTCTATATTGAGGTTGAGGTACACTGTAAAAAATATGAGATCAAACTATCTCCACTATCTGTAAATAAATTATATCACATAACACAAATTATAAAATACAAAGCAAAGAGAGCTTCAAGATGGCGACGTGAGAGGTGACACAGAGAACTCCTCCCAAAACCACAACTAATACAAAAATATAGTTAATACAACTAACCCAAAAACAGCAACAAGAAAGAAGGCTGAACCAGACTGCATACAGACCTCATGTACAGAGAAGACCTTAGGAAACAGGGTAACGTACAAGAGCCTTAATCCAGCGGGACCCAAGCCCTTCCTCCACCCCAGCTCACCAGCAGGAGGAAGAGAAACAGAGCAGGGAGAGGGTGGAAGCTTGGAACTGCGGAACACCTAGCCCTGGAGATCTGCTTTGTGAGCAGAAGGCTATATTGTGTGGTGCTCTGGATGTTGGGGAGCTCGGATGGGCAGAGGGCCTGGGAGACTGACATTCCAACCATTGTGTAGGAAAGGATCCACACCAGCCGTTCTGTGTAAGGGGAGGGGTGGGCGGTCTGAGAGGCTTCCCAGCAGTGAGAGAGCTGCTGAAGGGGCGGGGTTTGGATGGAGCTTGCTGCACGGGAGAAGGGAGAGCTGGACTAGGTTGCCTGGGCATGCTCTGCCCAGCTGGTTGGGACCTTGAGGACCTTCAGGTGCCCCATGCCCCTGGCTGCCTACTCAGCTCCAAGGCCCCCCACTGTGACACACAGCCTGCTGAACCTTCCTCCTGGCCTGCTGGCACTTGCTTGCAAACCAGCAGTCACTGCACTGGCATCTGGCCTGTCAGAGGGAGGACCCGCCTACAAGAGCTAGAGACATAGAGCACAAAGGCTTACACATGTGTGCTTGGCTTACTGGCTGACACTGTAGACAGGCACCACAGACGGGAATCAGGAAACATCTTTCCTCCCCACAGGCACCAGCTCCACTACCCTACGACCCCTAACCTCATTCTAGGGACTGAGCAGCTCCAGAGACTGGAGTTTCTGGATACTAGTGGGCACCACACAGAAATATGAACATCAAAAGAACATGGTGGAGACCAAAATCTCACAAACTCCAGAAAAAGGGACAAATGAAACTGAACTCACCAATCTTCCTGAAAGAGAGTTCAAAATAAAAATTATAAACATGCTTATGGAGGTACAGGAAAATATTCAAGAACTCAGGAACAAATTTAAGTTGGAGATTCAATCATTAAGAAATTCCATATCTGAAAGGAAACATACAATGGAGATTTAAAAGCAGATTAGATGTAGTAGAAGAGACAGTAAATGGAATACAAATTAGAGAGGAGGAATATAAAGAAGCTGAGGCGCAGAGAGAAAAAAGGATCTCTAAGAATGAAAGAATATTGAGAGAACTGTGTAACAATCCAAACACAACAATATTTACATTATAGGGGTACCAGAAGAAAAGAGAGAAAAAGGGATAGAAAGTATCAATGAGGAGGTAATTGCTGAAGACTTCCCCAGTGTGGGGAAGGAGATAGTCTCTCAAGCCATGGAGGTGCACAGATCTCCCAACACAAGGAACCCAAGGAAGACAACATCAAGACATATAATAATTAAAATGTCAAAGATCAAGGATAAATACAGACTTTTAAAAGCAGCTAGAGGGAGAAAAAATATCACATACAAAGGAAAACCATTAGGCTATCATCAGACTTCTCAACAGAAACCTTACAGGGCAGAAGGGAGTGGCATGATGTATTTAATGCAATGAAGCAGAAGGGCTTTGAACCAAGAATACTCTACCTGGCAAGGATATCATTTAAATTTGAAGGAGGGATTAAACAATTTTCAGATAAACAAAAGCTGAGAGAATTTACCTCCCACAAACCACTTCTCCAGTGCATTTTGGAGGGATTCCTATAGATGGAAGTATTCCTAATGCTAAATAGATGTCACCCAAGGGATAGACAAAGAGTACAGAATATGATTCATAACATACAAAGAATTGAGGAGGAAGAAAAAGGAGGAAAATAAAAAGAATCTCTGGGTTGTGTTTGTAATAGCATAGGAAGTAAGTTAAATTAGACTGTTAGATACTAAGGGAATTACCCTTGAACTTTTGGTAACCATGAATCTAAAGCCTGCAATGGCAATAAGTACATACCTATTGATAATCACACTAAATGTAAATCATCTGAATGCACCAATCAAAAGACATAGAGTCACTGAATGGATTAAAAAAACAGGACCCATCTATATGCTGCCTACAAGACACTCACTTCAAACCCAAAGTCCAAGTCATGTACAGACTGAAAGTAAAGGGATGGAAAAAGATATTTCATGCAACTAATAGTGAGAAAAAAGGAGGAGTTGCAGTAGTTGTATCAGACAAAATAGACTTCAAAACAAAGAAAGTCACAAGAGACAAAGAAGGACATAACATAATGATAAAAGGGTCAATCCCACAAGAGGCTATAACTATTATAAATATCTATTCACCCAACACAGGATCACCTACATCGGTGAAACAAATATTAGCAGAATTAAAGGTAAATAGAATGCAATGCACTAATTTTAGGAGATTTCAACATACCACTCACTCCAAAGGACAGATCAACCAGACAGAAAATAAATAGACAGAGGCAATAAAAAACATATTAGAAGAGATGGACCTAACAGACATCTACAGAACACTCCATCCAAAAGCAACAGCATACACATTCTTCTCAAGTGCACATGGAACATTTTCAAGAATAGATCATACACTAGGCCACAAAAAGAACCTCAGTAAATTCAAAAAGATTGAAATTGTACCAACTAGCTTCTCAGATCACAAAGGTATGAAACTAGAAAAAAGTTACACAAAGAAAACAAAAAAGCCCACAAACACATGGAGGCTTAATAACATGCTCCAAAATAACCAATGGATCAATGACCAAATAAAAACAGAGATCAAGCAGTATATGGAGAGAAATGACAACAATAATTAGACACTACAAAATCTATGGGATGCAGTGAAGGCTGTGCTAAGAGGGAAATATATTGCAATATGGGCCTACCTCAGGAAAGAAGAACAATCCCAAATGAACAGTTTAAACTCACAGTTAATGAAAATAGAAAAGGAAGAACAGGTGAGGCCCAATGTCAGTAAAAGGAGGAACATAATAAAGATTAAAGCAGAAATAAATAAAATTGAGAAGAATAAAACAATAGAAAGAATCAATGAAAGCAGGAGCTGCTTCTTCGAGAAAATAAACAAAATAGATAAACCTTTAGCCAGACTTATTGAGAAAAAAAGAGAATCTATACACATAAACAGAATCAGAAATGAGAAAGGAAAAATCACTACAGACAACACAGAAATACAAAGAATTATGAGAGAATACTGTGAAAAATTATATGGTAACAAACTGGATAACCTAAAAGAAATGGACAACTTTCTAGAAAATTACAACCTTCCAAGGCTAACCCTGGAAGAAACAGAAAATCTGAATAGACCAATTACCTGCAAAGAAATTGAATTTGTAATCAAAAACTACCTAAGAACAACACCCATGGACCAGATAGTTTCACTGCTGAATTTGATAAAACATTATGTGAAGACCTAATACCCATCCTCCTTAAAGTTTTCCAAAAAGTAGAAGAGGAGGGAATAGTCCCAAACTCATTCTATAAGCCAACATCAATCTAATTCCAGAACCAGGCAAAGACACCACAAAAACGACAATTACACACCAATATCCCTGATGAACATAGATGCAAAAATACTCAACAAAGAATAGCAAACCGAATTAAAAAATATATCAAAAAGATCATCCATAATGATCAGTTGGGATTCATCCTAGGAATGCAAAGATGGTACAACATTCAAAAATCCATCAACATCATCCACTACATCAAAAAAAGAAGGACAAAAACCACATTATCATCTCCATAGATGCTGAAAAAGCATTTGACAAAATTCAACATCCATTCATGATAAAAACTCTCAACAAAATGGGTATAGAGGGCAAGTACATCAACATAATAAAGGCCATATATGACAAAACCACAACCAACATTATGCTTAATAGCGAGAAGCTGAAAGCTTTTCCTTTAAGATCAGGAAAAATACAAGGATACCCACTCTCCCCTCTTTTATTCAACACAGTTCTGGAGGTCCTAGCCATGGCAATCAGACAACACAAAGCAATAAAAGGCATCCAGAGTGGTAAGGAAGAAGTCAACTGTCCCTGTTTGCAGGTGACATGATGGTGTACATAAAAACCCTTAAGAATCCATTCCCAAACTACTAGATCTAATATCTGAATTCAGCAAAATTGCGGGATACAAAATTAATACACAGAACTCTGTTGCATTCTTATACACTAATGGTGAACTAGTAGAAGGAGAAATCAGGAAACCAATTCCATTCACAATCATACCAAAGAGTATAAAATACCTAGGATTAAAACTAACCAAGGAAGTGAAAGGCCTATACTCTGAAAACTACAATATACTCTTAAGAGAAATTAAAGAGGACACTAATAAATGGAAATTCATCCCATGCTCCTGGCTAGGAAGAATTGATATTGTCAAAATGGCCATGCTGCCTAAAACAATCTATAGATTCAATGCCATCCCTAGCAAAATAACAACAGCATTCTTCAATAAACTGGAGCAAATCGTTCTAAAATTCAAAAGGATACAAAAAAGACCCCGAAGAGCCATAGCTATGTTGAGAAGGAAGAATAAAGCAGGGGGAATTTCTCACCCTGACTTCAAGCTCTACTCCAAAGCCACAGTAATCAAGACAATTTGGTACTGGCACAAGAACAGACCCACAGACCAGTGGAACAGAATAGAGAGCCCTGATATAAACCCAAGCATATATGGTCAATTAATATACGATAAGGGAGCCATGGATATACAATGGGGAAATGACAGCCTCTTTAGCAGCTACTGTTGGCAAAACTGGATAGCTACAGGGAGGAGAATGAAACTGGATTACTGTCTAACCCCATATACAAAAGTAAACTCAAAATGGATCAAAGACATGAATGTAAGTCACGAAACCATAAAACTCTTAGAAAAAAATATAGGTAAAAATCTCTTGGACATAAACTAGAGCAACTTCTTCATGAACATATCCACCTGTATAAGGGAAACAAAAGCAAAAATGAACAAATGGGACTATATCAAACTAAAACGCTTCTGTACAGCAAAGGAGACCATCAGCAGAACAGAAAGGCATCCTACAGTATGGGAGAATATATTCATAAATGACATATCCGATAAGGGGTTGACATCCAAAATATATAAAGAGCTCATGCACCTCAACAAACAAAAAGCAAATAATCCAATTAAATAATGGGCAGAGGATCTGAACAGACACTTCTCCAAAGAAGAAATACAGATGGCCAACAGACACATGAAAAGATGCTCCACATCGCTAATCACCAGAGAAATGCAAATTAAAACCACAGTGAGATATCACCTCACACCAGTTAGGATGGCCAACATCCAAAACACAAACAACAACAAATGTTGTAGAGGATGTTGACAAAGGGGAACCCTCCTACACTGCTGGTGGGAATGTAAACTAGTTCGACCCCTGTGGAAAGCAGTATGGAGATTCCTCAGAAAACTAAAAAGAGAAATAACCATTAGACCCAGAAATTCCACTCCTAGGAATTTACCCTAATAATGCAGCAGCACAATTTGAAAAAGACGTATGCACCCCTATGTTTATCACAGCACTATTTACAAAGCCAAGAAAAGGAAGCAACCTAAGTGTCCATCAGTAGATGAATGGATAAAGAACACGTGGTACATATACACAATGGAACATTATTCAGCCATAAGAAGAAAATGAGCCCTGCCATTTGCAGTAGCATGGATGGAGCTGGTTGGTATTATGCTCACTGAAATAAGCCAGGCTGCGAAAGACAAGTATCAAATGATTTCACTCATCTGAGGAGTATAAGAAAAAAGAAAAACTGAAGGAACAAAACAGCAGCAGACACACAGAACCTAAGAATGGACTAACAGTTACAAAAGGGAAAGGGACTGGGGAGAATGGGTGGGAAGAGTGGGATAAGGGGGGAGAAAGGGCATTACGATTAGCACATGTAATGCAGTGGTGGGGGACACAGGAAAGGCAGTATTTACAGAGAAGACAAGTAAGGATTCTATAACATCTTACTATGCTGATGGACAGTGACTGTAGTGGGGTATGTGGGAGGGACATGATAATAGGGGGTCTAGTAACTATAATGTTGTTCAAGTGTTTGTACATTAACAATACCAAAATTAAAAAAAATACAAAGGAAGAGCTTATTTAGGTTTACAAGACTGATGTAGTGTCACTGGATTTAACAATTATGACAAGAACTAGAAACCCGAGCCTATGGTTGTTTGTTTAGGAGGCCCTTATTTAGATGTTAGTTTTTTTGTTTATTTATTTATTTATGTATCTATTTAATAATTTATTTTGGCATCATTATTCTACAATTACATGTGCAATATTATGGTTATTAAAATACCCCCTTGATCGGGTCTCCCCCATGAACCCCATTACAGTCACTGTTCATCAGCGTAGTGAGATGCTATAGAATCACTACTTGTCTTCTCTGAGTTGTACAGCCCTCCCTACGCCCCCCAACATTACATCTGCTAATCCTAATGTCCCTTTTTCCCTCTTACCCTTCCCTTCCCACTCACCTTCCCCAGGTCCTTTCCGTTTCGTAATTATTAGTCCATTCTTGGGTTCTGTGAGTCTGCTGCTGTTTTGCTCCTTCAGTTTTTTCCTTTATTCTTAAACTCCACATATGAGTGAAATCAACTGATACTTGTCATCTTCAGCATGGCTTACTTCACTGAGCATAATACACTCTAGCTCCATCCATGTTGTTGCAAATGGTAGGATTTGTTTTCTTCTTATGGCTGAATAATATTCCATTGTGTATATGTACCACTTCTTCTTTATCCATTAATCTACTGATGGACACCCAGGTTGCTTCCATTTCTGGCTATTGTAAATAGTGCTGCGATAAACATAGGGGTGCATATGTCTTTTTCAAACTGGGCTGCTGCATTCTTAGGGTAAATTCCTAGGAGTGGGATCCCTGGGTCAAATGGTATTTCTATTTTGAATTTTTGAGGAACCTCCATACTGCTTTCCACAATGGTTGAACTAATTTGCATTCCCATCAGCAGTGTAGGAGGGTTTCCTTTTCTCCACATCCTTGCCAACATTTGTTGTTGTTTGTGTTTTGGATGTTGGCCATTCTCACTAGTGTGAGGTGATATCTCATTGTGGTTTTAATCTGCATTTCTCTGATGATTAGCGATGTGGAGCATCTTTTCATGTGCCTGTTGGCCATCTGAATTTCTTCTTTAGAGAAGTGTCTATTCATGTCCTTTGCCCATTTCTTAATTGGATTATTTGCTTTTTACTTGTTAAGGTGTGTGAGTTCTTTATATATTTTGGATGTCAACCCCTTACCAGACACGTCATTTATGAATATTCTCTGCCATACTGTAGGATGTCTTTTTGTTCTAGTGATGGTGTCCTTTGCTGTACAGAAGCTTTTCTGCTTGTTATAGTCCCACTTGTTCATTTTTGCTTTTGTTCCCTTGCCCAGGGAGATATGTTCATGAAGAAGTCGCTGATGTTTATGTCCAAGAGATTTTTGCCTATGTTTTTTTCTAAGAGTTCTATTGTTTCATGACTTACATTCAGGTCTTTGATCCACCTTGAGTTTACCTTTGTGTATGGGGCTAGACAGTAGTCTATGTTCATTGTCTTACATGTAGCTGTCCAGTTTTATGAACACCAGCTGCTGAAGAGACTGTCATCTCCCCATTTGTATATCCAAGGCTCCTTTATCAAATATTAATTGACTGTATATGTTTGGGTTAATGTTTGGGTTTTTTATTCTGTTCCACTAGTCTGTGGGTCTATTTTTGTGCCAATACCAAATTGTCTTGATTACTGTGGCTTTGTAGTAGAGCTTGAAGTCAGTGAGCATAATTCCCCTTGTTTTATTCCTCCTCCTCAGGATGGCTTTGGCTATTCGGGGTCCTTTGTGGTTCCACATGAATTTTAGAATTATTTGTTCCAGTTCATTGAAGAAAGCTGTTGGTATTTTGGTAGGGATTGCATTGAATCTGTAGATTGCTTTCGGTAGTATAGCCATTTTGACAATGTTAATTCTTCCTAGCCAAGAGCATGGATGAGTTTCCACTTCTTAGTGTCCTCTTTAATTTCTCTTAGGAGTGTCTTGTAGTTTTCAGAGTACAGGTCTTTCACTTCCTTCGTTAGGTGTATTCCTAGGTATTTTATTCTTTTTGATGCAATTGTGAATGGAATTGTTTTTCTGATTTCTCTTCTTGTTAGTTCATCGTTAGTATATAGGAAAGCAACAGGTTGCTGTGTTTTAATTTTGTATCCTGCAACTTTGCTGAATTCAGATATTAGTTCTAGTAGTTTTGGAGTAGAGTCCTTAGGGTGTTTTATGTACAGTATCATGTCATCTGCAAATAGTGATAATTTGACTTCTTCTTTACCAATCTGGATGCCTTGTATATCTTTGTTTTGTCTGATTGCCATGCCTAGGACCTCCAGTACTATGTTGAATAGAAGTGGAGAGAGTAGGCATCCCTGTATTGTTCCCGATCTTAGATGAAAAGCTTTCAGCTTCTCGCTGTTAAGTGTGTTAGCTGTGGGTTTGTCATATATGGCCTTTATGATGTTGAGGTACTTGCCGTCTATACCCATTTTGTTGAGAGTTTTAATCATGAATGGATGCTGAATTTTGTCAAATGCTTTTTCAGCATCTATGGAGATGATCATGTGGTTTTTGTTCTTCTTTTTGTTTATGTCGGGGATGATGTTTATGGATTTTCGAATGTTGTACCATCCTTGCATTCCTGGGATGAAACCCAGTTGATCATGGTGTATGATCCTCTTGATGTATTTTTGAATTCGGTTTGCTAATATTTTGTTGAGTATTTTTGCATCTATGTTCACCAGGGATATTGGTCTGTAATTTTCTTTTTTGGTGAGGTCTCTGCCCAGTGTTGGAATTAGAGGGATGCTGGATTCATAGAATGAGTTTGGAAGTATTCCCTCCTCTTCTATTTTTTGGAAAACTTTAAGGAGAATGGGTGTTATTTCTTCTCCTCATGTGTGGTAGATTTCAGGGGTGAATCCATCAGGTCCTGGGGTTTTCTTCTTGGGTAGTTTTTTGATTACCGATTCAATTTCGTTGCTGGTAATTGGTCTGTTTAGTTTTTCTCTTTCTTGCTTGGTCAGTCTTTGAAGGCTGAATTTTTCTAAGAAGTCCATTTCTTCTAGGTTTTCCAGCTTATTAGCTTATAGATCTCATAATATTCTCTTATAATTCTTTGTATTTCTGTAGGGCCCGTCGTTATTTTTCCTTTCTCATTTCTGATTCTGTTTATGTGTGTAGATTCTTTTTTTCTGTTAATGAGTCTGGCTAGGGGTTTATTTTGTTTATTTTTTCAAAGAACCAACTCTTGGTTTCATTGATTTTTTCAATTGCTTTGTTTTTCTCAATTTTATTTATTTCTTCTCTGATCTTTATTATGTCCCTCCTTCGGGTGACTTTGGGCCTCATTTGTTCTTCTTTTTCCAATTTCAGTAGTTGTGTCTTTAGATTATTCATTTGGGAATGTTCCTTCTTCTTTAAATAGGCCTGGATTGCAATATACTTTCCTCTTAGAACTGCCTTTGCTGCGTCCCACAGAAGTTGTGGCTCAGTGTTGTTGTTGTCACTTGTCTCTGTATATTCTTTGATTTCTGTTTTGACTTGGTCTTTAACCCTTTGATTAATTAGGACAATATTGTTAAGTCTCCATGTATTTGTGAGCCTTTTTGGTTTCTTTCTAAAATTTATTTCTAGTTTTATACCTTTGTGATCTGAGAACTTGGTAGGATTTAAATATTTTTGACTTTACTGAGGTTCTTTTTGTGGCCTAGTATGTGGTCTATTCTGGAAATGTTCCATGTGCACTTAAGAAGAATGTGTATCTTGATGCTTTTGGGTGTAGAGTTCTATAGATGTCTGTTAGGTCCATCTGTTCTAGTGTGTTGTTCAGTGCCTCTGTGTCTTTACTTATTCTCTCTCTGGTTGATCTGTCCTTTGGAGTGAGTGGTGTGTTGAAGTCTCCTAAAAGAAATGCATTGCTGTCTATTTCCTCCTTTAATTCTGTTAGTATTTGTTTCACATATGCTGGCGCTCCTGTGTTGGGTGCATTGCATATATATTTATAATGGTTATATCTTCTTGTTGTACTGACCCCTTTATCATTATGTAATGTCCTTTATCTCTTGCTATTTTCTTCATTTTGAAGTCTATTTGGCTGATACATGTACTGCAACACCTGCTTTTTTCTCTTTGTTGTTTGCATGAAATATCTTTTTCCATCCCTTTACTTTTAGTCTGTGTATATCTTTGGGTTTGAGTTGAGTTTCTTGTAGGCAGCATATAGATGGGTCCTTTTTTTTTATCCATTCTGTTACTCTGTGTCTTTTGATTGGTGGATTCAGTCCATTTACATTTAGGGTGATTATCAATAGATATGTACTTATTGCCATTGCTGGCTTTAGATTTGTGGTTACCAAAGGTTCAAGGGTAAGTTATTGTAAACACCGTCTGATGTTTCTTTATTTCTCTCCCTTCTTATTCTTCCTCCTCCATTCTTTCTATATACTAGGTGTTTTATTCTTTGCCTTTAGTTAGTATTTGGATGTTTTTCTTTCTTTGCTACGATTTTATTTTCTCTTGTGACTTCTTTTTAGCTTTAGGGGTGCTTCCCTCTAGAGCAGTCCATTTAACATATCCTGTAGTGTTGGTTTATGAGAAGCAAACTCTCTCAACTTTCATTTGTCTGGAGATTGTTTAATCCCTCTGTCATATTTAAATGATAATTGTGCTGGATACAATATTCTTGGTTCGAGGCCCTTCTGTTTCATTATGTTAAATATATCATGCCATTTTCTTCTGGCCTGTAAGGTTTCTGTTGAGAAGTCTGATTATAGTCTGATGGGTGTTCCTTTGAAGTTGATCTTTTTTTCTCTCTCTAGATGCCTTTAATACTCTGTCTTTTCTTTGATCTTTGCCATTTAATTATTATGTGTCTTGGTGTTGTCTTCCTTGGGTCCCTTGGGTTGGGAGATCTGTGGGCTTCCGTGGACTGTGAACCTATTTCCTTCCCCAGTGAGGGAAAGTTTTCAGCAATTATTTCTTCAAAGACACTTTATATCCCTTCTTCTCTCTCTTCTTCCTCTGTTACTCCAATAATGCGAATATTGTTCCGTTTGGATTGGTCACACAATTCTCTTAATATTCTTTCATTCCTAGAGATCCTTTAATCTCTGTCTGCCTCTGCTTCTCTGTATTCCTGTTCTCTGATTTCTATTCTATTAACAGTCTCTTGCATCTCATCCAGTCTGCTGTTAATCCCATTGATCACTTGTCTGATTTCTGCATTCTTTCCTCACTTCCCTCACTTCCTCCCTCAGCTCTTGCACATTTCTCTGTAGATCCATCAGCATGTTTGTGACTTTTGTTCTGAATTCTTTTTCAGGAAGACTGTGCATTTCCATTCCTTCAGGCTCCCTGTCTGGGCTTGTCTGATTGATCTTAGTCTGGACCATATTCCTCTGTCTTTTCATGGCTATAGAAGTGGTCGTTGGCAGTTGCTATGTATGGCAGCTGGGCTCTTCAAGACTTTAAAAAGAAAAAGAGAAAAAAAGGGAGAAAGAAAGAAAAAAAGAAAATAGAAAAGAAAGAGTAGAAAAAACAAAAAACAAAACAACAACAAAGAAACAAAAAAACGCCCACCGGGACTAGATTCTGTGGGTATGCTGTAGGTGGTGCTGTTGCTCCACTATTCCATAGCCATGGCCCTGCCACTCCCCAGGGTCCTTTATAGCTCTGGCCGGGGTGGGAACGAATGGGAGGCTGTCTGTCTTTGTGGGATAGCTAATTGCAGCCACCCTTTCACAGTCACCAGCTAAGGGGTCCGAAACTCTCCAGGACTCCCAGCCTGCTGGGCTAAGTGTGCCATGGCGATCTGGCTCCTCCACTGGGCTCCTGTCTCTTTAGGACCACTGAAAAAAAGCACGCGGTTTTCTTTTTTTTCCCTTCCGTGAGCCGGCTGCAAGCACCCTGGTGCATTCCCTGCTCAGATCCTGCACCCTCTGTGTCTCAGTCACCGCTACACCACGTGATGTGTTTCAGCGGTCCCAGCGCAGATCACTGGGGCTGGTTATTTCACCGGGTGTACTTCCACTCCCTGTCGGTTCTGATCCTCTCCTCCCGCCAGTGCGCTGGGGTGGGTGAGTGCTCGGGTCCCGCTGGGTCACGGCTCCATATCTTACCCACCTCGCGGGGTGCCGTGTCCTCTCAGGTGTAGCTGCACGCTGTGCGCTTTCCTGTGTATTCTGTTCTCTCTTTTAGGAATAGTTGTATTTGCTGTATTTTCATAGATATATATTTTTTTAGGAGGAGATTTCTGCTGCCCTGCTCACGGTGCCATCTTCCCGGAAGTCCTAGGTAGATGTTAGTTTTTTAATGAGAAAATAATGTATATTGTAACTGAAAAGAGTAAAATTATTTAGATATTTCAGAGGTTGTCTGGAGTGTCTCAGATTTGGAAAGGATTATGTATTTGTCAAATTATGAAGTTTTAGATTTTGAAAGAGCTTAGTAAGTCATTTTGCCCAATTCTTGTGTGAAGTTTAAAGGAAGAATGTCATAATGGCTAATCACATTGACTCTGGTTGCACTCTCAGCTCTACTACTAAACGTCTGAATGACACTGGGTAGGTTATTTTACTTTCCTGTGTCTCAGTTATTTTTCTAAAATCTGTAATATAATGTCATTAATAGAATCTGCCTCGTTGAGCTGTTGTGAGGATTATGACAAGTTAGGTTGTAAGTATTAAAAGAGTATTTGTAATTTTTATTACCTTGAGCAAGCTGACATTTTAAAATCTTGAGTTAATTGCTCAAAGTAGTACAGTAAGTTAGTGCCTTAGGTAGGAGCAAAGTCCTTTCCTGAGTTTTGTTCAGTGGTATTTTATTACAGATGTGATTTTCCTCCTGTAGCTTAGGTATGTATTTATAAAACTTCATTTTTGACCTAAGGAAACAAAAATTGCTATTAAAAAGCAGATAAGATATAATTGGATTCCCAAAATTTAATTTATTAGTGATTTATTCTCATATCTGTTTCATAGACACAAGAAACAAAGACTATGAGCAACCAGATAACAGATGTCAAGAGTAAAGTACTTTGATATTGCTGCTTCAAGCAGAACATACTAAGATAACTGTTGTTTTTATGAATCTTATTTCTGAGAATTTTTATTAACAATGCTTCCTCCTCTTATATCTTGAATATCTCAGTGATTACAGAATCACACACAGACATACACACTCATACACACAAACTCCAAGATCCTAGAAATTGCTGTGTCTGAAACCTGAAATTTTATGTACAAAACAAATTCTCATGCTATAAAGACAACTGAAAATATGAAAAAAGAAAAAAGCCAGATTGAAGAGCACTAGAATGTTTATTGTGCCTACTTGCTACCAACCAATCTGCATGAGAATCTTCTAAAATAAATTTAAAATGAATCATATGGTAAGAAATCAAAACCTCCAAATCATTTGAGCTGAGTGCAAAAATACAATATATTGTATTATTATATGTTTCAAAGGACACTAATCAGGATAATCTGAGTCAGCAGATTAATTAAGATAACTTATTAATTGGAATCTGGAGATCTGTTAGTTTCCATCAACTTATTTTCTTTCAGAGGAGCTGCCTTAGTTCATTTTATAAATTCTACATATGAAATAACACTTGAGTATTGCTATTTATTTTTATGACAAAAGTCATGCAATTTAGAGTAGTTCAGTATGAGTATACATAAGAGAGATGATACTGAAGGGGAACAGAATAAGGCACCTCAAAATATGCCACTTTGACATATTGATTATTTTTAATAAAAGTTACTTGAGAAACAGCTGGTAATAAGAAGGAGACACTCTTACCCTTCTTTGTTCCCCTGAAAGCTAGAAAATTCTCTCATGTGACAGGTACTCTCCCTGTACCAGGAAGAAGAGAGACTTCCTTATCACCATAGATAGGGAATTTAGGGCTGAGGAGGCTGTATAAACAAACCTTGTTACTTCCTCACTAATTTACTACCTCAACCCCAAAGTTCTCTGTCTCATCAATTCTTCATACATTTATTGTTTCTTTGTCTAAAGGTATAAAAACGACTTGTTTAGTCACTTTTTTAAGTTTTACATTTTTATGGGTTCCTTTATGTATGAAATTAAATTTTTCTTCTGTTAATCTGTCTTATGTCAATTTAATTATTAGCCCAGCCAAAGAATTTTGAAGGGAAGAAGAGAATAGTTTTATTCCCCTACACTATATTGATCATTTTCATTGTAAGAGTTTGAAGTCTTCATAGTATAGTGTTTTTAAAATATAGAACTAGAACTTGGAGTTAAAAGACATGACCTTAAACACATAGCCTGCCATATTTAAACATATCTCAGTCTCATTTTATCATCCCAATGATGGGGACAATTATATGAGACCTACATACCCAGGAGATTTATTATGAGAGTAAAGAAATAAGTGTTTGAGAAGCAGGATGTATATGAGCTATTACTAACATCACTTCTTCACCCAATATTACGCTTGGCATTACCAAATTAGAAAAGGAATATAAGGTCTTATAAATATCTAGTAATTAAGTATAGCCTAAGATATTCAATGATGATACCTTCACAATGGTATAAAAGTCTTATTCTCTGTGGTTCCCTGTAAACTCTGATTGTTTTTTTAAAAGGTCTCCCATAAATGGTTCATATGTGCTCGGGAACAATCTGCACATGCTCTTCTCTGTTAACTGTTCTTCATGGGGCCCTGCCATTATATTTACCACCAAAACCCTCTATTGTCTATGCCAATTAAATTATTTTCTCCTCTTGCTTTAAAGCCAACAATCCTTGAGGTATCCAAACATTACCGAGCTTGCCACAAAATTTTGGAGAATACCCCGCTAGGCAGTGGCCGCGGTCCCCTCCGTTTTCTGGCACACACTCTGCCCTAAAATAAATGCATGTCAGAAGCAAGTCATGAGATGAAGATTAATATACAGTGAGTTTATTAATAAGTGTTCCAAACAGAAATTTGTAGGAGAGTAAGAACAAAGAGAAGAAAGGGGACGAAGCCAAGTAAAGGTTTAATTTCAGTTAAAGCCTCATTCTGATTCCATAGGGGAGTTCTAGGCTATAAATTGTACCTCACTGTTTTTCCAGGTTAAAAACAAGGGAGAACAAGAGAGGAGGGTTTTCATGTTTTGGCAGCAGTCAGTCAGTGGCTAAGAGCCACCTCAGGGTGATGTAAACTCGAAGAAATTTCTTATTATGTAGGCAAAATGGCTCTAGTAGTGCAGGTATATACTTCCCAGGTAAATGATGTTAGAAGAATTAAAAATACACAGAAGGTGGTGAAGGGGAACTTACAGGGTTCTTTGTAACCTTTTGTAGGCCAAGAAAATTAAAGTTCATATCTATTTTAAATATATGTGTCTGAGAAGGAGTGCTTTGTAACCCATTTGCATTGAAACTCCAGCTTGCCTTTGCTAAATACCCTAGTAAACAAGATGCAAGTAATCTAATTGTACTTTGATTCATGGGAACTATCTATAGACATTATACTACTGGATTTTTGAATTCTTGTTATTGGCTAAAAAGAGCTTCCTGAAAGAGGCTGGAATGCTACCCGAGTTATTCTAGCAAAATGGTACAATGGATGACACGTGCATCCATCTAATTTTTCTTATCTAACTTTTCTTCCATATTTGCTTACAATATAAGACAAAAGTTCCTAACAGTACACTTAAAAAAATAGATTCCTACTTATCATACTCACAGAGTGATTACTATGTGGATGCATTTGATGATTCACCATTTATTTTCAGTGAAAAAAATGATAGTATCTCAGAATATTTTGTGCTAAACAGTCTGGCATTTTCTTCAATTCCTGGGTATTACTGAAGCATTAGTAAAGGCAACTATTAAATGGCTAATAGACAATTTAGTAGCCTTGAAAGATCAATTTTCAATTATTTAAGAATTGCTCTAGATGCTGATACCACATAAAATAAATGTTCATAGACAACTCTTAATAGGATATTTTAAGCATAAGGTATATAAACAGACATTTAATAGGATATTTTAAGTGTAAGTTATATAATCCTGCTTGATTGGTTAAATCCATCCTTATATATAAATACTGATAAGTGCCTCACATATGTGACTTAAATGATTCTTTAAGTACTCACGACCTTAAGCAGGACTCCATTTCAAAAATAAAATGTGCTTAATTTTCTGTTCCTTTTAACCAGCTTTTTTAAGTAGGTAATAGAAACCCTATTTAGTACAGATGTAGAGAATCCTCCTACATTCAGTGATTCTATGTCTACCCCCTATATATGCAACACAAGAATAAACAAAAGCTTATCATGTTAGATGATATTCTTGGCAATAGAGGACTCTGAAAGTATGGTCAAGAGTCAAAGAATAGTAGAGTTGAAGACACCAGAACTGGAGAGAAGATAACTATTTTAATCAGAAAAACACTCCTTTCAATTCACTGCATTCCCTGTTAGAGAATGTAACTGACTATTTTGAAGTCATGAGACACCAATAAGAGACACCAAAATATTTGGACAACACAGAGAACAAGTTGGCTTTTAATAGATTGCCCTTAAAATCTCTAGAATATCCATTTGTTAAAAGTTTTTGAAAAAGTGGACCCAAAAGATAGAAGAAATTTACCCATGGAAATAGAGATTAAGGAGTAATCCTCAAATATGATCATAGCATATAAGACACAAACAAAGAGTGAGGGAGAAGAAGAAATAGCTTTAGACAAACATCTTTGGGAAACCAAATACTATGGGATAGAAAAGGAGTCACTCAGATTCAAAGAGAAACTAGTCTCTAGGAACTGGAAAGGTATGTGCTTTGCCGGTGGAAGCCAATAGCAAAAGGTATTACCTAGAGGATGCAGTTAACTCTGTGGAAGGCTAATTTTCTTAGTGCTGTGTTAGTTGCCAGAACTTTTTTTTTTTGTCAACCAGGATCAAAGTTGTAAATGATACATTGTGCCTATATAATGTTCTCTTTATTATTCCTCTGACCCATTTCCCCTTTCCTCTGGTAATAAAATATAGTCAGTGTTTACAATGAAATGTTTTGTAATGGGGAGAAACATACAGTTGTATTGGGAAGAAGGGTGTAATACTGTATGTTTCTTAATTATCTGAGAGTAATGAAAACTGTTTGAATACAATATAATGAAAAATGACACAATTAAAATGTATCACTGGACTGTCACTATGTATCAGGAACTACTTTTGACAATGGGATACAGAGCTGACAAAGATATATCTTAATTACATCTTCTAAAGAGATTATGGAGAATTGAGTGAAATAAATAAGGTAAGTAGAATCATTATCATTTATGTAGGGTTTGTAATTATTTTTCCCCCAGGATTCCCAAAGAACTCAGCTACAATATAAGGAGTTAGATCCTGGTTCCCAGGAATAGATCAAGACTATGAAAAATATTTTTGCCGCAGAAGCATGCCTTAGTGCTAAAAAGGGATGGTTGTAGTCTATAATGGAGAAAACATATGCCCCTGAAGGAGAGAATTGAAGTATGAAAAGTTATCTTGATCGTCTCCTTTAGTAGTATCTCAGAAAGTAGCTTGGAGCTGCCAGGCAGAGTGGAAAAAAAGCTCATACTATAAGGCTTATAAATACAGTAACAAATAAGACCACAAGGCTTTATCATCACGGAGTATAGTTCAAAGCGGTGCATTCTAGTCCTACATTTTGGTAGTTTTTGAGAAGAGTTATTTATTTTCAAATACAGTTGTGGGGATAGTAGAAGTAGGTTGGGTGATAATTTTTTTTTCTGAAGCTTAGCTTTTACTTCTGTATTTTTTTTAGCCTCATAAATTTACTCCTATGAGTTTTCAGACTCCTAAATTTTGATAATATGGCATTATGAACATTATAAATCAATATTTTGATCTTTCAGAAGGAAAAATAATATTTCAGGTAAAAAATATGTTTATGTGTATATAGAAAGACTACAATAATACAAAATGAAACAGAAATTTTATGAACTATTTGGTTTAATTCTTTCTTGTTGGAGCCCAACTTCATAAGGTTCAGAAAGGCTGACTTAGTGCATTATGCATTGTATCTTTCTAGGTCTAGTATTATTTCTAGTTTAGCTATCCTTGTGGCTCTTAATCAGATTTATGTATTTCATAAACAGTATATAAGATTACATATATATATATATGCAATATATATATATACTATATATATATATATATATATATATATAACTTCACTCTCTTTTTATTTTAATCTTATCTGTTTAAATTGTGACAAAATTTATATCTCAAAACTTTAAAGATGTATGAAAATGTTTTCTCTAGGCCTGTAGGGAAAGGGGGTATGGGTATGTTTTAGTGATTTCTTCAGATTAAAAATAAAAAGTGAAACATCATCCTTTTGCCTTAATACATTGATTTAGTATATATTTAGTATAGCTTACCAGTCAAGTATTATATGAAAGTGCCACTTGTTCAAACAAATATTTTTCAGACAGCAGTTTGGAGATGTAGAATATAGTTTTTTTCTCTATGGTAGCCAATCCAACAGCTCTTGCAAATCCAGCCATGTTTCCTAAAAGATTTATCTGGGTTCATGAGTATGAAAGGCAGAAACTTCAGAGAGGATAGATTTTAAATAATCATCACAAATCTGGAGAAATGAGAGTAATTCTTGTTACTGTATGTCTTGTATGTGTCAGAAAGATTCCTTATTCCCATGGCGACAAGGTTCTATGATCTGGTTTCTGCAATCTCCTTGAACACAGCAAAGTGTGTTCCACTTTATAGCATTTGAAAATACTCTTCCATGCTCCTGGAATCCTTTTCCTCCAGATAGCTTCATGGCTTCCTTACTCATTTCCTTCATCTCTACATATATATCACCTTAATCTCCAGAAATAAATAGAAGACTCCTCCCCACTGGACTCCCTATTTCTAAGCGCATTTTTTGTATCCCTCTTAATATCATCTAATACATTTGATTTTTCTGCACCATTACCCAACCCACTACAATGTAAGCTCTGTGAAAGCAGAAACTTTTTTTTGTTTTACCTATTGATGTATATCTATTGATGTATACCCAAAATGCTGTCTGACCCATAGTGAACGCTCAATATTAGATTAGAGTATAAATATGGAGACTGTTACTAAGCCAATTCAGAACAACACGAAGTGACCCAAATAGATTAGCTTTTTTAAGTCAGTGATATCCCTATACTTGCAAATAAATTTATTGTTGCCTACTTTTTAATTAGATGTTCATTTTCATTTTAAGCTATGCATCAGTGAATTTTTCAAAGGCTTTCCAATTTCCTAGAATTTTGAGTCACTGTCATTATATTTAATGCCATTAATGTATCTGAATCTTAAAAGGTACATAAGCTCTCACTCTTATTGAGAAAACAAGAATCATTTGTCATATACTATTGCTAAGCAGGCATCAGCTGCTTTGCTAAGTGTCATGGACTTAGTGCAATAGGGTGTGACATCAGATTGAATATACACATTATAAGCCGGGAATAGTAGGGCAAAGAACAGATCAATGCTGGTGAGGAATATGGAGAGTTTCTGTACAAACATACTGATCATAATGTGATGATTAATTCATTACATTTACCTCTTAAATGCCCACCAAATCCAGATTTAAAAAATGTTACAATTTGAATGTGGCAGAAGCTGATAGTTTCCATCAATATGGATTATTCTTTGCTTCCTGAATATTTAAATTAAGAATTTTAGGTGTATTACTTAGAACTAAAACTAAATATCCCAACCCTAAATATCCCATATGCTTAAGTTTTGTTCTAATGAAACAAAAAGTAGTGTTATATGTAAATTCTAAGAACTGTTCTTAAAGGGAGGGCTAACCTTGTTTTGTCATTCCTTCCCTTCTGCTGTCTAGAACAAAAAACATGGTGGGTGTAACTTTAGATCATAAGGTATGCTCGTTTGTAATTTAATGTCTCAGCTCCAAATTTACCTTTTTCCCTGCTATATAAAATGGATTGGTTCCCTTTAAATATTTTTTGCTTTTTGAACTGGTACAATGTGAGGCTTTGCTAGTACAGTGTTGGAGAGAGATTGCAGGAAGAAAGCATTTGATCTCATTCCAGAATCCCTTTTTGGGCTCCCATGCAGGTTTCTGCAGAGCATGGCTTGCCTAGCACTGAAATGTGAGCAGCAGTTCCAGGATCGGGCTCTTTCCAGTGTTTGCAGCTTCTCCAGATGTGGTGCATGACATCCAGCACCACCCAACAGCCATATGGTTCCTTGGCAAACTCCTTCAGGAAGTTTTGTAGCTGAGGGTCTTTGATGAGACACTTTTCTGTGAAAAACTTACTCCAGCACACTAGAGGGCAGATTTCTGTCACGTTTCAGAGACCATATTTTCAGCAGGTTCTGCCAATGCCACCACAGCAACTTTTATGGTGAAGGTACAGCTTTGCTCTGTCCAACAAGATCTGTATCACATCCTTTCTGGGGGGCAGACAGATGAGGGGTAGTCTTCCTTGGATGCCTATCTAATGTAGTGGCCATATCATCATGTCATATCATCATATCATATCATATCATATCACATAATATTGTATATTTGCTGTTATATTAAACATATAATACATCTGGTATTCTGATATTCTTTTAAGCTATCTTAATTTCTTACTAGCCCATATGTTGTAATTCTGTTTTAATTAATTATTTCTTATTGTGGGTAAAATACCAATATTTCCAGAATTTCTCACCTGGCCTTAGTGCATCTCCATACCAATAGGTATTTCCAAGGTAGAAGTAGTCCATCTGCATATCAATAGGTGATTACACAGTAGATGGAGAGTGAGAGAGCTCGTGGACTGGAGAGGTATTTTTGGGGTCTTTTTGCAGCCTGGTTGCAAGAGACACAGGCAAGCAGAAGTAGATGACTGCTTGTAGGCAATAAACAGGTTTCTCCCACTTTATTTCTCCCTCTGACTGATTTTGGCTTCAAAGGTTATTTGCCCCAGGCTTGGAATATAATTTCCCCCCAGAGTTACACCTATATTGAACTTTTCTGTATTGATTACAGTGTGGTTTCTTTCTCTTGATTGGACTCATTCTGACACATGAAGTAAACACTAAAGAAAACACATCAACAAGATAACCTGGAACCACAGAGTGCCATTTCCAGTCCTAGACTACCTACCTCTGCACTTCTTTCACATGAGGAGAAATAAGTAACTTGTTTAAATTACTGCAGCTTTCAGTTTTTCAGTATCTTCATATCATACTACTCGTATAAGTAGCTAAATTCATGTTACTTTTCCATGCAACAACAAATACACCTTTTCAGGTTTTCTGGATAATAGAGCACACAGTCTTTGACATCTAGCAGTTGCCCTGTAAATATTTACTGAATAAATGAGTTACATAGTTCATAATGAGAATATAAACTGATAGTGAACTCAATAAAATAAACAACATACATGGAAGGAACCCAGCATTAATTAGAAAACACCACAAAATAGAATGGAATAATCTGGCCACTGAGTATGGAGAAAATGATAGGTGAACTTCGAGGAAAACTGTATAATTGAAAAAATTGAGTACCAAATTCCTTTAACCCTCTTTGAAAATATTTGGGATTAACAAGATAAATATGGGTTTGAAGAGAAAACCCTGAGGCATCCTATATTCTAACTTCCTCTTAGTATCCTGTCTTTTACTAGCATTAATTCTACTAATGGTTAAAACTATCAGCTTCTTAAGGATAAATTATGCAATATGATTTGTGGTAAGCAGAGATACTTACATTTCTAGTAATTTTTCTGTGGAATAATTTTTCTATGGAATTTACAGAGATAATTAAGACATGATCACTATTTCTCAAGATTTCCTGGTACTGGGAAGGAGATGCATATTAGAACAACTTTGATATAAGAGGAATGAAAAAAATACTATAATACGGAAAGCAGGTTGTGTGTAAATGGAAGATATAAAGAAATTGAGTACAACTGAGGGAATGGGGGGATTTTCTTATAAGTTACAGGATTTAAGTTAAATCTTAACTATAAGAAGGGTTTTAAAGAGTCAGAAAGGGAGAAATAAAGTATTTCAGGTAATACAACTAAATTAAATTTATGGGTATCAGAAGATTTAAGAACTTTTCAGAGAATGGTAAAAAGAACAATTTGTTTAGAGTTGTCTGCATGGAACCTGAGAAATGAAGCTTTAATGGCAGGTTGTAGCAAAAGGAGGAATATTTTAAGTGCCAGTTGTTGAAGAGAAAGAAAAATTTTGAACAAGGATAAGAAAGGGGTAAGGAAATTATTTTAAGAAGGCTGTTCAGAAAGGAATGTTTTGGAGAGATTGGAGGTATAAGAGACTAGAAGCGAAGAGACCAGTTATTGAAGTGATGGTTATCATCAAGGTCAGAGTGCTTATGACCTGGACTTAGAAAGTGGAAACCAAAAAAGGAGTGAACAAAACATGTTTTGCAGGGAATGCCAGTAGAATTTTGTAGCTCATTAAGCTCCAATTGCTAGATAAGGAGAGGCTAATGTTTATCGTGAAATTTTGAAATTATACAGAATGTTTGCCTACAAATAGAAATTTGCACACACACTATTTTAGTCCTTTATCTAGTTTTGATATGGATTAACTGGAAACCTTTTGATTTTTTTTTTGTGTGTTGGCTCTGGAATAAGTTAAATATGTAAGAATTATATATTTTTAAAAGCTTGATAGAATTCACCTGCAAAACCATTTGAGACTGGTACACATGTTGGAGAGTAAAAATTTAATATCTACTACTCTCTATGGAATTTGTTTCTATTTACCAAGAAAAACCATGAATTTCAACAAAAACTTCAAGTTTACTTGTTGAAAGTGTGTAGGTATTCTATTACATTGTATGTCATTTATGGGTATCATTTTGTTTTCTTTTCTCCTTAGAGTTACTGTATCTTTATATTTCTCTATGATGTTGATTTTTTTAAAGAATCTGCTTTTGTGTGACCTTTATTAAAACAATTTAATAAAAAGCCATATTTTAGTAATTATTGTTAATTGCTCATTTTATTTCATTGTCATAAGGAATTATGGTTTATAAACTCATTTTTAAATTTATTTTTCCTTTCCATGAATTCATGTGAATAGTTCATGCAATTAAAATAGGAGGAATATTACCTATTTTATGATTATAGATTCTTACTTAATCTACATATGGCCACTCCATATACTCAACTTCTCTTTTTAAATCTGCTTGGTTATTCATGGTTAGAAATAGGTAAAATAAAATTTCTCTCATTGTTAAGATTTTCATATAAACATATCATTATTTTTGTATTACTTGTTACTTCTGAATTATTATATGTATAAAGTATTACTACTGAATTTTTGACCTATAAATATCTCCAGACCTTAATTATATGTGATGAAGAGACCTGCATCCTCATATTTCCCCCATGTTTCCTCTTTTCCCTCTCAATTTTTGTTAATGTTTAAATATATCAAGAATTTATGTTTTTATGTATTCCTAATTTCCACAGTTGTTAGCCTTATTTGTATAACTAAAATGACTCAGTGCCTATTATATATTCTTTAGTAATATTTTAGTTGGTAGAATTTTGACATCCAATAACTTCTTAAAAATAATTCAAAAGTATATTATCCCTGAAGTTCATGCATTTTTAACTTTGTTTTTCAAATATTTACAACTTGATTGGTTATACAGTTAGATTTATTACATTTTTCCCACTTAAGGACTTCATAACCTTTGCCAACCATTTTTAAACCATTCAATGATGGTCTGAGGAATTTGCAACCTGCTTGGATATTTTTCCCTTATTTATAATTGTGGTATTGTTTTGCACTGTTTTTCAAGCAAACAGTAGTAAATGACCTTCAAATCCTCCCAGAATAAATTTTATTTCACCACATGTTCAGAAAGTGAGCAATGTCATCTGTGCTTACACAAATATTTTTCTTAAAATAAAT
Organism: Smutsia gigantea; assembly: GCA_032199065.1. Taxonomy (NCBI): domain Eukaryota; kingdom Metazoa; phylum Chordata; class Mammalia; order Pholidota; family Manidae; genus Smutsia; species Smutsia gigantea. The sequence continues at coordinate 220,974 of JAVSCE010016448.1, read as the reverse complement.
TCTTTCTTGAAGATATAACTTTATAGGAGATAAACTAGTAGTCTGGTTAAAAATTCACAAGAAAACTAAAAATAAAATTATGAAAATTAATTTTATAGTTTAGAATTTTGTTTTCTTTAAATTCTGTGCTGAAAGGACTTTCCATGGCATACTAGAGGCAGAATTAATATGTGTCACATATCAAATTAATGCTGTCAAAAACATCCAGATGAATTATATTTTAAGATTGAGATTGGCACTATCCTATCACTGTTTTCTGGATTCTGCAATCATGGAAAATGCTTACTTAAATATCTAATGTTAAGACAGACTAGATTATCCTCAGTAAAATGTCAGTTTTGTGCCACTAATGTTTCACTTCCTACATGGATTTTTGACTTGTTCTTATGACTGCGCTATTTTTTCCTCATCGTTAAGATGCTAATTTAAGTCTTAATCCCTCTGAGGACCCCCAATGGTGAATCCCACCCAACTCACCTCCTTCTCAGAATTCATATGCTATTATACATAATTCCCCCATATCACCATGTACTCTACATTAAACTGTTCATAATTGTTTCATGTGTGTTTCTAGTATTCTTCCAGTTTTCTCAAGGGCATGGGCCATGCTTTTCCTAGTATACATATGGATATTCTGTAAGTGCAAAGCAAATCTAGTCAATATATTTGTACATTGTGTGGAATAGTATTTACCATTTCCTACACACATTCACAAATCTTCAAGGTCACTGCTTGGCACAAATGAGGTGTTCAGTAAATGTTAAACAAATAAATGTGTGCTTGTACATTTTAAGAGCCTGAAGGGATTGAATCCAAGTAATTATAAAATTCAAAGGAATTGACCCTGGTAGAAATGCATGATAGCCAGAGGCAGATAATTGTTGGTTGTCCCTGAGATTGGGTGCATGCCTTAGGGTATGGTTATGCTAGTTCCTGCTCCCATTCTCGGTCTCTTCATGAGACTGATCATGCCTTGAGGACTTGGTTCTCTTAGCGTCTACCTCTGTGGAGAAGAGTACAATGGATTGGGCAACTGGACTTTCCACATTTTAAAGAATGCTTGGGAGTTCCAGGAATATGGTGGAGTGACAACGGCGGCGAAAATCTCCTCACAAAACCATATATATCTATGAAAATACAGCAAATACAACTATTCCTAAAAGAGAGACCAGAATACACAGGACAGTGCACAGTCTGCATCTGCACCTGAGAGGACTCGGCACCCCATGACACGGTAAGATACGGAGCCGCATTCCAGGGAGACTCCCCCACCTCAATGCAAGAGAGGGAGGAGAGGATTCAGAGCCAGAAGGGAGTGGAACTACAGGCCCACGAAATAACCAGCCCTGGTGATCTGCACCAGCACCACTGACACTCATTGTGCAGTGTATCGGATATTGGAGAGGCAGAAGGTGCAGGTTTTGAGCTGGGACCGTGCCAAGGTCATTCCAGCAGGCTCCCCGGAACAAAATTAAAGCGAGCTCTTTTTTTGCCAGTCTTAAAGAAGAACAGGACCAACGGAGGAACACGATCATCCCAGCACACTCAGCCCAGTAGGCTGGGAGTCCTGAGGAAATTCGGACACCCTTGGCTGGTGACTGGGAAAAAGTAGCCACACTTAGATTTCACACAGAGAACAACAGCCTCCCACTCATTCCCGCCCCAGCCAGAGCTACAAACGGCCCTGCGGAGCTGCACAGGCTTGGCTGCAGAATAGTGGAGCAACAGTGCAACCTACAGCATCCTTACAGAATCTACTCCCAGTGGGTGTTCTTTTGTTTTCCTTTCTTTTCTTTCTTTCTTTATTTTTTTCTCTTTTCTTTATCTTCCATCTTTCTCTGTTTTTTTTTGTTTTGTTTTTTTTGAAAGTCTTAAAGAGCCCAGCTGACATACATGGCACCTACCAGCGACCACTTCTATCGCCATGAAAAGACAGAGGAATATGGTACAGACAAAACTGACCCAGACCCAGACAACACCAGAGAGGGAGCCTGAAGGGACGGAAATACACAATCTTCCTGAAAAATACTTCAGAATAAAAGTCATAACCATGCTGATGGATCTGCAGAGAAATACGCAAGAGCTGAGGGAGAAAGTAAGGGGAGTCAAAAAGACAATGCAGAAATGAGACAAACCATTGGCGGGCTTGGCAGCAGACTGGATGAGATGCAAGAGACTGTTAATGGAATAGAAATCAGAGAAAAGGAATACAGAGCAGCTGAGACAGAGAGAGATGAAAGGATCTCTAAGAATGAAAGAATATTAAGAGAACTGTGTGACCAATCCAAACGGAATAATATTCGCAATATACGAGTACAAGAGGAAGAAGAGAGAGAAAAAGGAATAGAAAGGGTCTTTGAAGAAATAATTTCTGAAAACGTCCCCACACTGGAGAAGAAAAGAGTCTCGCAGTCCATGGAAGCCCACACACTTCCCAACACAAGGGACCCAAGGAAGACAACACCAAGACACATAATAATTAAAATGGCAAATATCAAAGATAAGGACAGAGTATTAAAGGCAGCTAGAGAGAGAAAAAAGATCACCTACAAAGGAAAACCCATCAGACTATCATCAGACTTCTCAACTGAAACCTTACAGGCCAGAAGAAAATGGCATGATATATTTAATGTAATGAAACAGAAGGGCCTGGAACCAAGAATATCATATCCAGCACGATTATCATTTAAATATGACAGATGGATCAAACAATTTCCAGACAAGTGAAAGCTGAGAGAATTTGCCTCCCATAAAGCACCTCTACAGGGTATCTTGAACTGCTCTAGAGGAAAGAACTCCTAAGGCTAAAAAGATGTCACCAGAAAAAATAAAATCATAGCAAAGAAAGCAGACCATCCAAACACTAACAAAAGGCAAAGAATAAAACACCTAGTATATAAAGAATGGAGGAGGAAGATTAAGAAGGGAGAGAAATAAAGAAACATCAGACTGTGTTTACAATAACTTAACAATAAAGTTAAGTTAGATTGTTAGATAGTAAAGAAGCAATCCTTGAACATTTGGTAACCACGAATCTAAAGTGAGCAATGGCAATAAGTACATATCTATCAATAATCACCCTAAATGTAAATGGACTGAATGCACCAATCAAAACACACAGAGTTACTGAATGGATAAAAAAGCAAGACCCATCTATATGCTGCTTACAAGAAACTCACCTCAAACCCAAAGATATACACAGACTAAAAGTGAAGGGATGGAAAAAGATATTTCATGCAAACAACAAGGAGAAAAAAGCAGGTGTTGCAGTCCTTGTATCAGACAAAATAGACTTCAAAACGAACAAAGTAGCAAGAGATAAAGAAGGACATTACAGAATGATAAAGGGATCAATCCAACAAGAGGATATAACCATTATAAATATATAGGCACCCAATACGGAAGCACCGGCACATGTGAAACAAATACTAACAGAATTAAAGGAGGAAATAGATGGCAATGCAGTCATTTTAGGAGGCTTCAACACACCACTCACTCCAAAGGACAGATCAATGAGACAGAAAATAAGTAAAGACACAGAAGCACTGAGCAACGCACTAGAACAGATGGACCTAACAGACATCTATAGAACTCTACACACAAAAGCAACAGGATACACATTCTTCTAAAGTGCACATGGAACATTTTCCAGAATAGACCATATACTAGGCCACAAAAAGAACCTCAGTAAAGTCAAAAATATTGAAATTATACCAATCACCTTCTCAGATCACAGAGGTATAAAACTAGAAATAAATTTTAGAAAATAAACAAAAAAGGCTCACAAGTATATGGAGACATAACAACATTCTCCTAATTAACCAATGGGTCAATGACCAAATCAAAACAGAAATCAAAGAATATATGGAGACTAATGACAACAACAACACAAAGCCACAACTTCTGTGGGACACAGCAAAGGCAGTACTAAGAGGAAAGTATATTGCAATCCAGGCATATATAAAGAAGGAAGAACATTCCCAAATGAATAGTCTAAAGACACAATTACTGAAATTGGAAAGAGAAGAACAAATGAGACCTAAAGACACCAGGAAGAGGGACATAATAAAGATCAGAGAAGAAATAAATAAAACAGAAGAATAAAACAATATAAAAAAATCAATGAAACCAAGAGCTGCTTCTTTGAAAAAATAAACAAAATAGATAAACCGCTGGCCAGACTTATTAAGAGAAATAGAGAATCTACACACATAAACAGAATCAGAAATGAGAAAGGAAAAATAACAACAGAGCCCACAGAAATACAAAGAATTATAAGAGAATATTATGAGAATCTATATGCTAACAAGCTGGAAAACCTAGAAGAAATGAACAACTTTTTAGAAAAATACAACCTTCCAAAACTGACCAAACAAGAAACAGAAAAACTAAACAGACCAATCACCAACAACAAAATTAAAGTGGTAATCAAAACTCTACCCAAGAACAAAACCCCTGGACCAGGTGGATTCACCTCTGAAATCTGACATGCGGAGATGAAATAACACCCATTCTCCTTAACGTTTTCCAAAAAATAGAAGAGGGAGAGTACTTCCAAACTCATCGTATGAAGCCAGCATCACTCTAATACCAAAACGGGGCAAAGACCTAATCAAAAAAGAAAATTACAGACCAATATCCCTGATGAATGTAGAGGCAAAAATACTCAACAGAATATTAGCAAACCGAATTCAAAAATACATCAAGAGGATCATACACCATGATCAAGTGGGATTCATCCCAGGGATGCAAAGATGGTACAACATTCGAAAATCCATCAACATCATCCACCACATCAACAAAAAGAAGAACAAAAATGACATGATCATCTCCATAGATGCTGAAAAAGCATTTGACAAAAATTCAGCATCCATTCATGATTAAAACTCTCAAGAAAATGTGTATACAGGGCAAGTACCTCAACATCATAAAGGCCATATATGACAAACCCACAGCTAACATCATACTTAACAGTGAGAAGCTGAAAGCTTTTCATCTAAGATCGAGAAAAAGACAGGGTTGCCCACTCTCTCCACTATTATTCAACATAGTACTGGAGGTCCTAGCCACGGCAATCAGACAAAACAAAGACATACAAGGCATCCAGATTGGTAAACAAGAAGTCAAATTGTCACTATTTGCAGATGACATGATATTGTACATAAAAAACCCAAAAGAATCCACTCCAAAACTCCTAGAATGAATATTTGAATTGAGCAAAGTTGCAGGAAACAAAATTAACACACAGAAATCTGTTGCTTTCCTATACAGTAATGATGAACTAACTAAAGAGAAATCAGAAAAACAATTCCATTCACAATTGCATCAAAAAGAATAAAATACCTAGGAATAAACCTAATGAAGGAAGTGAAAGACCTATACGCTGAAAACTACAAGACACTCCCAAGAGAAATTAAAGAGGACACTAACAAATAGAAATTCATCCCATGCTATTGGCTGGGAAGAATAAATATTGTCAAAATGGCGATACTAGCTAAAGCAATCTACAGACTCATCACAATCCCTATCAAAATACCAACAGCTTTCTTCAATGAACTGGAACAAATAATTCTAAAGTTCATATGGAACCACAAAAGACCCCGAATAGCCAAAGCAAACCTGAGAAGGAGGAATAAAACAGGGGGAATTATGCTCCCTGACTTCAAGCTCTACAACAAAGCCACAGTAATCAAGACAATTTGGTATTAGCACAAAAACAGACCCACAGATCAGTGGAACAGAACAGAAAATCCGAAAATTAACCCAAACATATACAGTCAATTAATATTTCATAAAAGAGCCTTGGATATATAATGGGGAGATGACAGCCTCTTCAGCAGCTGGTGTTGGCAAAACAGGAGAGCTACATGTAAGAGAATGAAATTTGACTACTGTGTAACCCCATACACAAAAGTCAACTCAAAATGGATCAAAGACCTGAATGTAAGTCATGAAACCATCAAACTCTAAGAAAAAAACATGGGCAAAAATTTCTTGGACATAAACATGAACGACATCTTTATGAACATATCTCCCCAATCAAGGAAAACAAAAGCAAAAATGAACGAGTGGGACCATATCAAGCTGAAAAGCTTCTGTACAGCAAAGGACACCATCAGTAGAACAAAAGACATCCTACAGTATCAGAGAATATATTCATAAAAGACGTATCCTCCAAGGGGTTGACATTCAAAATATATAAAGAACACAGGCACCTCAACAAACATAAAGTAAATAATCCAATTAAGAAATGAGCAAAGGACATGAACAGACACTTCTCCAAATAAGAAACTCAGATGGCCAATAGGTACATGAAAAGATGCTCCACATCAATAATCATCAGAGAAATGCAGATTGAAACCACAATGAGATATCTCCTCACACCAGTGAGGATGGCTAACATCCAAAACACAAACAACAGCAAATGTTGGCGAGCATGTGGAGAAAAGGGAACCCTCCTACACTGCTGGTGGGAATGCAAATTAGTTCAACCATTGTGGAAAGCCGTATGGATGTTCCTAAAAAACTCAAAATAGAAATACCATTTGACCCAGGAATCCCACTCCTAGGAATTTACCCTAAGAATGCAGCAACACAGTTTCAAAAAAGACATATACACCCCTATGTTTATCACAGCACTATTTACAATAGCCAAGAAATGGAAGCAAACTAAGTGTCCATCAGTAGATGAATGGATAAAGAAGAGGTGGTACATATACACAATGGAATATTATTCAGCCATAAGAAGAAAACAAATCCTACCATTTGCAACAACATGGATGGAGCTAGAGAGTATTATGTTCAGTGAAATAAGCCAAGCCAAAGAAGACAAGTACCAAATGATTTCACTCATATGTGGAGTATAAGAACAAAGAAAAAAACTGAAGGAACAAAACAGCAGCAGACTCATAGAACCCAAGAACGGACTAATGGTTACCAAAGGGAAAGGGACTGGGGAGGATGGGTGGGAAGGGAGGTACAATTGGGTAAAAGGGGCATTACGATTAGCAGATGTAATGTTCGGGGGGCATGGGGAGGCCTGTACAACTCAGAGAAGACAAGTAGTGACTCTATAGCATCTCACTATGCTGATGGACAGTGACTCCAATTTGTTTGCTGGGAGGGACCTGATGAAGTGGGTAGTTTAATCACCATAATATTGCACATGTAATTGTAGATTAATGATACCATAATAAACTGTTAAAAAAAATCCTTGGTTGCTGGAATAGTACTTTGGAAGATTAAAATATTGGGTATGATAAAACCTTTAATTGGTGTTCTCTTATCTCTGGAAAGCTACGTATCTTTGTAGTTAGAGGACTTGTATTCTGGTTTCAAAGAGAGGTGCCAGCCATCCTCACTATTTGACAAGGACCAAAACATTACCTGAATATTTTCCTTTAAAAATTTTTAAATCACTTCCAAAAAAATAATTGACCATGCATGTGCATCGTTATTTTTGATGCAGAAAACATAAGGACTCTATACATATTAGAAATTCAGTAATATTTATTGGCATTAATGTGAGCTGTATTCACTCTATATTGTTAATGGTACCCTTAATAGTCTAAGGGTTAGCCCTATGAAAATTATTTCACATGAGCAATAACATAAGATTCTTTTAAATTTTTTTCCTAAATTACTTCTTCTTTTGTTATAATATTAGATGACTGCTTGAACAATAATTGGTAAGTCACTGATGTTGTCTGCTAATTCAAGAATCTGACAGTAGTTTTAGAAAATTTGTTGGGGGTTAACTACTGACAGATGATAGCAATTAAGAGTGTTTCCTTAGAGGCTGCTCCCTGCCCGCAGTTGACCGGCACAGACAGCAGAGATGGGTACAGAGACCAGGAAGCACAGAGGGGCTTTGCTCTTGCAGCAGAACATGTGTTCCTAGCCTGCCATCCCAACCATTGCTATATGCCATCTCAAATGCTGCCCCACCCATGGCAGCTTAGGTGATTAACCCCAAGGCTTCTCCCTGTGTGTGGTTAACTGGCACACACAGTGGAGACAGGCAAGGCGACTGTCAAGCAGGAAAGGACTTTGTTCTCCCAGCTGACATATGCGGCACTCACCTGCTACCATTCCCATCACCATGAAAAGGCAGAAGAACCTTGTTCAGTCAAAAATTCCTCAAACACCAGACAGAGGGCTTGGTGAGACAGAAATCACCAATCTTCCTGAAAAAGAATTCAAAATAAAAGTCATAAGCATGCTGATAGAGCTACAGAGAAATACTCAAGAGCTAAGGGATGAATTCAGGAGGGAGAAAACAGAAATGAAACCAACAATGGAAGGATTTAAGAGCAGACTGGATGAGGTAGAAGAGACTGTTAATGGAATAGAAATCAGAGAACAGGAATACAGAGAAGCTGAGGTAGAGAGAGAGAAAAGGATCTCTAGGAATGAAAGAATATTAAGAGAACTGTGTGATGAATTCAAACAGAATAATATTCACATTATAGGGGTACCAGAAGAAGAAGAGAGAGAAAAAGGGATAGAAAGTGTCTTTGAAGAAATAATTGCTGAAAACGTCCCCAATCTGGGGAAGGAAATAGTCTCTCAGACCATGGAAGTCCACAGATCTCCCAACACAAGGGACCCAAGGAGGACAACACCAAGATATATAATAATTAAAATGGCAAAGATCAAAGGCAAGGACAGAGTATTAAAAGCAGCTAGAGAGAGAAAAAAGATCACCTACAAAGGAAAACCCATCAGACTATCATCAGACTTCTCAACAGAAACCTTACAGGCCAGAAGGGAATGGCATGATATATTCAATGAAATGAAATAGAAGAGGGGCCTTGAACCAAGAATACTGTGTTCAACAAGATTATCATTTAAATTTGAAGGAGGGATTAAACAATTCCCAGGTAAGTAAAAGTTGAGAGAATTTACCTCCCACAAACCATCTCTACAGTGTACTTTAAAGGGACTTCTCTGGATGGAAGTATGACTAAGGCTAAATAGCTGTCACCAGAGAAAATAAAACCACAGCAAATTAGACCAACCAAATACTAACTAAATGCAAAATAAAATCAGCTATCCACAAAATCAGTTAAGGGAAACACAAAGTACATAATAAAACAGCTAACATATAGAGTGGAGGAGGAAGAAAAAGAAGGGAGAGAAATAAAAAATCATCAGACTGTGCTTATAACAGCATAATAAAAATAAAAGACGTCTTTACAATGAAAAAAAAAGAGTGATTCCACTCTAGTTGACTATTTGACCCATTGAATGATGAAAGAGCCAGAGAATCAGTTGGCATTTCAACAGTGGCTTGGAACAAAATCTTCCATAGATTCAGACAAAAAACAAAATATAAAATGAAAATAACCATCATCCCATAACCCAAAATTAATATTTTATATATGTTTATCTATATATTTCTATACCAGCACATGTATTCACATTCCCATGTCTTATATTATGGGGGAAAATGCAGTTTTTCGCCTAAATTTTAACTAATTTATATATTGAATTATTTTAGTTTATAACTATGTTTTCATGTCTGAAAATACATCTATGAAAAAACAGAGTTGTGCACATGTAGGTGTACATCATCTAAAAATCTGTATGATATTATAGAAGTAATATGTGTTTGAAGATAGGAAAATCAAACAATTCTAAACAGTAAGGAGTAAAACATAAATATACCTTATTTGCCCACTAATAATCACACTTAGAGAAATAACTTTGTGATATAATAGAAAATATATATATTGGCCTCTGCACCTGGTTCCTGGCAGAGAGCTCCTGAAAACCCTTGTTAATTCCTAAGTGATAAGAGCACTAGGTACATCTTTTATTCTAACAATTGGTCTTTGACCCTGGTTCATGACACATGATTCCTGAATTTCTTCAATGATGGGAGTGTCTTCTGTTTTAATGAGGCAACTGTGAGTGGGCTCCTGGATAACACGAGTGAAAATAGATAATATTACAGCTGTCTATTGATACAAAAATCTAAACAATGATAGGAAAGTTTATTTTAATAAGTTATTTTAATTATAATCTCAATACTTTGTTCTAATGAGGCAAGTATGAGTGGGCTCCTGGATGGCTCTTGGATTGAAGCTGGTCGCCAGAAAGACCAAGCCATGATCAAAAGCTGGGGATATTCAGCCCCACCCCCACTTCTTTAGAGAAAGGAGTGGGGGCTGGAAATGGAGTAACTGATCATGGTTATGTGAAGAAGCTGCCATAAAGTCCCAATGAGACAGTATTCAGAGAGCTTCCAGGTCAGCTCCATGGGGACAGAAGTTCCTATGCTCAGGACCCTCCCAGACCTTATTCTCTGTATCTCTTCATCTCATCATTCATCTGTATCCTACATTATATCCTTTAATGGACTAGTAAACACAAAGAAGTGTTTCTCTGAGTTCTGTGAGCCACTCCAACAAATTAACAAAACCTTATGAAAAGCATTATGGCAAATTCCAATATGTAACCAAGTCAGACAGAAGTTGTGGGTAACCTGGGGACTTTCTACTTGCAGCTGGCATCTTAAGTAGGGGGTAATCTAATAAGACTGAGCCCTTAACCTGTGTGATCTGATACCATCCCCAGGAAGTGTCAGAATTGAGTTAGATTACAGGACACCAGGCTGATGCCAGACAATTACTTGGTGGGAAACTCCCAAACATCTGGTGTCAGAAGTGTTGTGAATGTCATGGCAATGTGAAAATAAAGAAAAAGCTCAGAAGAGAAGACTGAGGTTTTTTCCCAACTCAATGTTATTAACAGCTTTATCTGCAAGCTTCCAGATGTTTTCCATAAATAAAGATCATACACATTTAAAATATGCTTTTTTATGCATGGTCTTATGCTGTATATCATTCAATAATACTTTTCACTAAAAACAGATATTGTTGTCATCTATCCACATCAGAATATATTTATCTATGTTATATGTGTGATAGCTACAAACTTTCCAAAAAGTATAAATACATCATTTCCCAAATATACACTTAATAGGAATCTAGTTTATTTCTGATTTTTTCCTATTGTAATCAATATTGCAATAAGCACTCTTATGTCTGTTTTTCATGCTTATTCAGTGAGGTTTAATTCCTGTAAGTGGAATGAGTAATTCAAAGGATATGCATTTTTCACTTTTTCTTAATAGTCCCAGACTGTTCTTTGAAATAGCCATGTATAAGAGAGTGATTTACTCACAAATTTACTAGAAACTCTTATCATTAAAATTTTTTTCAACATCATATTTTACCATTTTGAAATTGTTCTTTTAGAACTAAGGATTATAGCACTGACTTTGGGAAAGAGAATGTTGGTGTGAAGAAATGAAGCTGTATATGTGACTCTTGAAAGTCTAACTTTTTATATTTGGAAATAACACAGGAAGATATAGCTTGCTTTCCTTGCTCTGTTGATTTTACTGGTGTCCTCGGTATATATATTTGCATAGATGGCACACGCTAGTCTTTTCAGAAATACTAGTAAACATGACTGACACAACACTCCCTCCCCAGCTTTCATGGAAATGTGCAGAATAGAGTTGTGGTTTTGAACTTATACACTTAAAAAATTACTTGAGGTGATTGCTAAAAGTCAGATTTCCTGAAATTATTCCCTGAAATTCTAATTTACTAGGACTAACTTGTGAAGCAGAAATCTGTAATTTAATAAGCCTCTTAGGAGATTCTGATATAGGTAGGCTGAAGACTATAACTCAATAATCAATGCCAGTCTTGAAGAAACACATCATTTTTGCCTAAGCCTAAGAACATGAGCTATTATATCTACCACAGGAATAATATCTGTATTTTATTCTATTCAACACTTAACACTAAACAAAGATCAATAGGTGGCATGGGAGAGCTCACTGCAAATTTGCTCAATTTTCATAGTACTGTAGGTTATATTCACATCATGACCCAGACCCAAAATCTTATCCCATCTCTTTAATGTAACTCCCTTTAATCTAACATGGTTCTCCTATTTTGAATATATTGGTTAAAAAAAGTTAATAGATCATTTACATATCATGTGAAGAATTCCCATTATATTGAATATATTGATTATAGTTAATATGAAATATTTTGAGATTCTAAAGCATTTTTCTCAACTAAACTTTAGACTTTCTCTAGCTAGATCCCAGATTTGTCATATCTCCTCTGCTTGGCAACTTCTTCTCAGAGTCCCCAAATCATCATTTGTCCTCATGAACATACACCTATCAAGTTCCATGTAGGTAGTATGTAGCACATTCCACTTCTTTTCCTCCCTGTTGTGATATTTGATCTAAAGGTTTTTAAAATGGATTGTGATATGCTACTATTGCCAGTGCCAGTAGTGCTGAGTCTGCTAATTCCATACGTGGACAGCATAGATTTTTCACGTTCTGTATCATAATCTCAGGCATGAATGATTAGTGTGGCTATTCATATGTTCCATTAATAATATTCTCTCCACTTTGACTTTTGAACCACTACTTGGAAGTATAACAGGAAGATACAGCTTGTTTTCCTTACTGTTGATTTTACTAGTGTCCTCTTTCCTGGAAGTTCCTTCTCCCCTCCCCATGGACAAGGCATTCTGTTTCCATATGTTTATCAGCCCTTATTGAATTACTATCCAGAATATCTAGTTGGTCACAGATATGTGTAAATCCCAAGGGACAGGTATGCACTAGCTATGGCCCTGCTGCATGTCTCTTGCCTCATATCTTAACACTATCTCAGGAAGAAAAACATTTGTTCTACTGTTTTTTTCAACTACAAACATTTCCCCAAATTCAGGAATGTGATTAACTCTCTCAAACCTTTACAAGTTTGGATGATTTTCTTTATCTAGACATAAACAGATTCTCCATCTCCCTCATCCAAATTTCTACTGAGCGTTCAGGACTAACTTCAAATATCATCTCCTCTGTGAAGTGACCTTGGTGTCTTCTCTCTCCAGGGCTCTCACTGCTGACACTAGTACAGGTACTATATCCTCAAATCCAACCCACATTCCTTTCAGTAGCCAAGGCTTGGGGCCTGATAAGTAGAAGAATCTGATCTATTTTAAAGCTTATTACAAAAAAGGGTATTGTTTCACTCAAATTAGGTGCCCTTATGGGCTAGTGACAGCCCAAAATAATTCTCCTTCTACTTCTTTAACTACTTCTGCCAGGTATCATGAATAGATGAGACATATACTGTATGGGAAACTTTCCAAAGAATACTATTATAAGTGTCATTCCTTTAGAAAATAAAGAAATTAAAATCATTTGGACTAAGTTTAATCTGTATAGGTAGCCTGTTTCAGAGTAAGTGTATAATAAATCTGAGATAGCTTGATGGGACAGCAAAATATGTACTATTCAAAATACTAATTAAGATGATTAAGCAATTATTAACCCAAACTACTGTTAATGGTATATATCGGGGAACCAACTTTTTCAGAGATAAGCTTCTGACTGGATGATGTTAACAGTTTATAGAAGAATTAATTGGAAGTGGGTTTGCTTCTGCTCAGTAGCAAGGCAAGAATTGGCCTTCTCTTATAGGTAGCCCTTCTGGAAGTGCTCAAATGATATTTTAAGATACAATATCTACCCCAAAACTCCCCCCATAAGAACAATCCAAGCTTTAAATCTTAACACTGAACAAAACAAATTATGGACCAAGATGAATAGTTAATATTATATTCACCACCAGTTATTCACATCCAAAGAGGAAAAGCTCAGACTTTGAGGATGTGGGGCACTGGAAAAAAGGGTTAGAAGATAGGCTGTTGGGTCAATTTAATATTTCTGTATTTTTAAAATAATACCATAGAAGTAGGACTGTTTTATTCTTTAAAATACTTAACCTTTTCAATGTTCAGTTTAGTTGAATCATGTAGGTCGTTATGGAGGTATTTCTTAAGCTAATCTGTAAGTCTTTCCACAATCCTGGTGTGGGTAAAATTGCAATATTTCCAGAATCTCTCGCCTGGCCTTAGTGCATCTCCATATCAATAGGGTGATTACCAGGAGGAGCAAGGGCATATCTGGACTGGACAGGTTGGGTGGAGTCCCTTTTTGCACCGGGGTCATGATGCTCGGGCAAGCAGAAGTGGATGGCTGCTTATAAGCAGTAAAAAGGTTTCTCCCACTTTCTTTCTCCTTTTGACTGATTTGGCTTCAAAGGTAATTTGCCCTGGTCTGGGAACTTAGTTTCCCCCCGGAGTTACACTTGATTTATTAAAGCTTTTTTGTCTATTTAACTGTAAGTTCTTTGAAGGTAGTGGTCATACTTCTTAAAATTGATAAACTTCAGTCCTTGTTTTCTTGTGGGGAAAAAAAGTGTAAAAGAAAAAATAAAACAGACTGTGATGTTTGTATTAATTTTCTATTGCCATGTATAAATTATCACAAATTTAGGATTTTAAAAATGTACATTTATTACCTCACAGTTTCTATTAGTCCGGAGCCCAGACACAGATTAGCTGGGTTCTCCCCTCAGACCTCAAAAGGCTGCAATCAAGGTGTTTGTTAGCTGAAGCCGCAGTTTTCACTTGGGGCCTAAGGTCCTCTTCCAAACTCATATAAGTTGTTAGCCAAATTCTGTTCCTTATGGATAAATGATTGAGATCTTTGTTTTCTTATTAACTGTTCAATGGGAACTTCTCTTAGCTCCTAGATGCCGCTTCGTTATATAGGTAGTTTAATATGACTTTGCTTTTTTCCTCTGAGACCAAATAGGAAAAACAGAGACAGACACAAAATATCTCTGCTTTTAAAAGGCTTACCTGATCAGTTCAGTCCCACTCAGGACAATATTCATAACTCCTTATTACCTCAAAGTCAACTGATTTCATATACTGATTACATCTCAAAAATCTCCTTGCTATATAATCATGGCAGTGATATCTTAGCATACTGGTGGGTTCTGCCTACATTCAAGAGATGAGCTTATAAAAGGATGAAAGTTATTTGCGGTAATCTTAGTATTATTCCTACCATACTATTTTCCTATTGTATGCTAAATCACATATTTTATGATAATTATTTATTGTCCTCCGCATTTTCCCTGCCAAGTAATGTCTATATTTCCATCCAAATGCTGCGGGTGAGATAAAATAAAAACTCATCTAACAAAATGAAATCAACTTAAAAATAGAAGCCAAAATATTGAGCTAAAAAAATCAGTTTTCCTCAAATATTCTATTTTCTATACCTCTAATCATTAATGTTGCTTATTTTGCCTTTCCTTCATTTCTTCTTGAAAATTATATGTAGCAAATCCAAACAAATTCTTTTGCTAATGTGAAAACTTATTTCCTAACTCTTGGGTATCATATACAGTCTTGCTACATTTTTTTAACAATAATTGAATGAATAAAAATTTGGGATTTGGAATATGAAACAAAAATCAATACATATTTAAAATGCATATATATATATATATATATATATATATGCTTCTTTCATAAGTTCAGCTGAGATGCATAAATGTATTCTTGTTTTAATGAGTTTGGAAAGGAAAACTTATCTTCTAATTAAGAAATGGTAAAACAAATAGAGTAATGCCCCTTTGGGCCCTATTATCGGAGCATTAACAGACCCTTTAGCAGATATTTTTTTCCAAATTATGCCACAATTTTACAGAACTCTACTTTCCTTGTGCTTTTTTATTTTACAGTATATCATGGACTGTTGTAATTAAATAAGTGGTCAAACCATGTCCCTTTAAAAATGTGAAGAAAATGTTTTTAGCTCTTTTGAGTTGTTCACTTATTTGTGCACCGTCCACATGCTGGGTAAGGGAGAGTATCAACAGGGGCTTGGAGAAGATGAAGAGAAGGATATTGCAGTGGTCCAGGGGGGGGGAAAATAAGATGCCTTGGTAATGAAGAAAGCGGAGAAGATAGAAATATGTAGATTGTTGAGAAGCAATATGGATATTTTCATGTTTCTGCATGGTCAGTGTTTTCTGAGCAAAGAGAAGTAGAATCTGAGTTAAAAGAGAATCCTTAGAAGTTAAAAGTGATTAAATACCAAAACTGAGAATATTGGAAATCACCAGAGAGATTTAGAGATTTATCTCCCTAGACCTATCTGTTTACATTTCAAAGAGCAATAAAACTCAGAGCATCTGACCCAGAAATTCCACTCCTAGGAATTTACCCTAAGAATGCAGGAGCCCAGTTTCAAAAAGACACATGCACCCCTATGTTTACCACAGCACTATTTACAATAGCCAAGAAATGGAAGCAACCTAAGTGTCCAGTAGATGAATGGGTAATATACACAATGGAATATTATTCAGCCATAAGAAGAAAACAAATCCTACCATTTGCAACTACATGGATGGAGCTAGAGGATATTATGCTCAATTAAATAAGTCAGGTGGAGAAAGATAAGTACCAAATGATTTTACTTGTCTGTGGAGCATAAGAACAAAGCAAAAACTGAAGGAACAAAACAGCAGCAGACTCACAGAACCCAAGAATGGACTAACAGTTACCAAAGGGAAAGGGACTGGGGAGGGTGAATGGGAAGGGAGGGGGAAGGGAAATAAGGAGCATTATGATTAGCACACATAACGTAGGGGGATGGGCACAGGGAAGGCAGTATAACACAGAGAAGACAAGTAGTGACTCTATAGCATCTTACTATGCTGATGGACAGTGATGGTAATGGGGTATGTACTGGGGACTTGATAATGGGGGGAATCTAGTAACCACAATGATGCTCATGTGATTGTATATTAATGATACCGAAATAAAAAAATTAAAAATATATAACGAAGAAAAAAAAACTCAGATCATCCATTTCCATTCTGAAGGATGGTAAGACATTGGAGACATTATAAAGCAAAATTTCTCTCCCTCTCTTATGGGGCAGACTAGTGGCAGCTGTCTAACTCCTATATGAGTTCCCAGAGCCTCTTACAGTGCAAAAATGTCTTTTACATGTGCAGGGTGACATCTGGCTGTCATCACACAACACATGAGGGGGCTAAGTGGAGTGTGTGGGACCTATGTAGTTATTGCTGTTAGTACTAGTAACTCTGCCTCTGATCTTTAACCTAGTATTTCCTTTCAGGACAAGATGAATACACATATTTCTCATAGATTAACAATTATTTAGTGGATGAAATAAGACTGGGTGATGATTTAGAGATGGAAGTTCAATCATTGGTTTGAAGATATTTACTGAGCATGGCTATTGCAATTCACTGTCCTAAGCTCTGGAGATACAACTATAAACATAACTGACATATATCTCACCTGAGAGAGCTTGTAGTGCAGCTGATTGGGTGACATCAGCACCAACAATTTATTTTACTCACTGATATAGTAGCCAATTAGTAGGTTACATGGATGGGGAGATATGACTGCTAGATGCTTCAAGTTCAGTATCAGAAAACAGGTGCCACTTCTAGCTATCTTTTCCTCTCCAAAGGCTTTTTCAAATAGCCATCCACCAAAGCAATAAGGTCTCACTCACCAATTAAAAGATATATATTTCAAGCAATGAAATAAAGTTCAGTTGATAAAATAGGGGCAGGTTGACTTCAGCTCCAGAAGAGCTGGCTTTGTATCTTTAAGATGTTTCAAATCTGTTCCAATCAAAGAACAGGCCCTGAGTAAACAATTTAGTCTATTCCACTATCTTTATGAATACAATGTGCTACAGTAATAGAAAACAGAGTCTGTAGTTATATAGGACAGCATAGCCCTTTTTGTAGCCTTATTGGAAATCTTCCATCAAATACTTTTAAAAGTGGGAATTCAGTTTCACTCACCAATATTAGAAACTGATTGAAATTTGTTCTAATGTCATTGTCAAGATATCAAGGATGACTCCTGGGTTTTGTGTATGGGCTAGAAATACTGATATGGGGAGTACTGCACTTTGGTGAGAAGATGTGACTGAACTAGATTTTGATAAGTATTTTCTTATTTGTTGATTTACTTACTTTGGTGCTGGAATTAAGGTGGCATTCATTCTCACCCCTTTCACAAAGGCATACACCTAGGGAGCACTTAATAAATGTTCCTGTTCATATGTTCTATCATTCTTCATCATGCGAGAGCCATGGTAATGATATAACTACCTGAAGCTTTTTACTTGGCAGATGTTTCTCTACAACCTGCTCCATCAAAAGACACTGTCAGGTCCACTGCTGCATCCCTCATTTGTCACTTGTTTACTAGTCCCTGCTTGGCACTGTTTTCCTCCTTAATACACCATTATTGCAGGGATATTGACTTCAGCACTAGGGTGGTAGAGTAAAGGACACTCTTCCCTGAATGGATCAGATTTTGTTTTCCATGGTATGTCTACCCAAAGGCAGTCTCTGATGAAGCATAAAACTGTAGGCTAAATGTGTTATCTCTGAGTTTAAAAAAAAAAAAGGAAGACTCTTTACAAAGCTTGTGTAATTGGCATTCCCAAAACTTTAGCCTTATTTCCTCATCTAAAATGTTGCTTATTATTTACTTTTAGCAAGACAGTCTTATTTGTCAATCCCTCTTAATAGAATTTTTTACCATACTGTGGAAACCTCATTGTCTTTGGACAGAAATTCATCTAACCTTAGGATTTCTTTCCTTTTGTCCCCTATTTGAAATTATACAAGCAATATGAGTGGCTTTAGTAGGATTGCCAAGGGATGTTCTATTACTTCAATTTTGGAAAGACAATTTGGATAGCCTTTGACAACCCACCTCCAGGTACTACTTAGTTCGTGCCAGCATGAGGAGTAAGCACATCACCTTTCTACTCCATTTATAGTATTCTGGTAAGCAATGATCAGGCAACCTGTATACATTCACCCAACCTCTCCTGACAGCACGTGTTACTCAAAATACATTATGAATCTACACCTAAAGAAATGTTTTTGCACCTAATACACAGGTCCTTCTGCCCATGTGTGTTATTATTATGCAAATAAGCTTTTATATAGAGATATTGATTAGAGACCTCCTAAAACTAACCTATCCAAACTCATCATGCACATGCAGTTTCCATAACTTCAACTGAGGTAAGGTGTTATGCAAACTTTTATTGTTCCCCTCTCTGGAGAATCTCCCAACTGTAACAACCCCATGTGGAACAGGACTGGAGGTTGGTTTGTCCATGCAGTTTGCAGTTCTATTTACTTCTTTCCTGAGTACCTTTTGAACTTTCAAACTCTGATTATGTACTACAACTCCTTAGGGAGGGTCTGTATAGACCCCTGCTTTGTTCTGCTAGTGTTTTGTCAGATGTAGTCACTGTAATCACAATCCGGCTGAAAAAATATCTAGAATGGAGCACATTTTTGCCACTGAAAATATTTATTTTTATATTCTTATTAAAGCAATGATGTAAATGCTTTGGAATAACACACTGCTCCCTTCTAAGGTTGTTAAAGTAGGGTCCAGTGACAAACATCTTTGAGTCCAGGCAGATTTGGTTCAGGTCTTCCATTAATCACCCTGCATCACCAGATACGTGCTTCTTTCTCTCTGTTTTATTTCTCTTTTTGCTTTACTGGCCTCCTGAGATTATTGTGAAGAAAATATAGCTAGTGGGATAGTGATTTGAAAAGGCACTATGAAAATTCATAATAGAATCACCATTTGCTATTTATATTCTATAATTTAAACCAACACCCCTCCCAGAACACATATAAACCCATTTCCCCTAACAATTATTTTCTTGCAGTCAACTTCATTCCTACATTTCACAGAATTGCTCTTTTACGAAAAAATTTTGTGTAGGATAGCAGTAGACTCATAGACATTGAAAAGGGACTAGTGATTACCAAGGGGGAGGTGTCAGGGTGGGTGTGGGGGTAGGGTGAAGGGGATAAAGGGGCACAATAATTTGCAATCACAATGTAGGTTGGTCACAAGGACGATAGTACAGCACAGAGTATATAGTCAATGATTCTGTAACATCTTACTACGTAGATGGATAGTGACAGCACTAGAGGGGGTGAAGATTTAGTAATGTGGGTAACTGGTGAACCTCTGTGTTGTATATTTGAAAACAACATAAGATTGTATATCAATGGTACTTTAATTTAAAATATATATTGTTTAGAAAATCATTAGGTGCAGGATATTTTTTTCACATTTACAAATGACTCTGAATCATTCAATACATTTAGTTTTTCTTTCTTTTGAAATATCTCTTCCTTGCTCTCAGTCATATGAATATCTTGTTTCTTGTGTTCCTTTGATCATTTCACTATCTCCATCAAGTATTCTATCTTCATCTATACTATAATTGGAAAAGTGTGTTTCAAGCTTGCCTGTCACTCTCCTTTTCATTTCCCTGGTAATATAATCATTTTATTACCCATCCATATCTGTAGCTCCTGCATTGTCAAGCGCAGCAGAATTTTTTGTCATCACACTGCCTTGATTTCTTGTGGACTAAACAATTATTTGTTTACTATTCTATTTTTGGTTCTTAGGATATTTTATTTATCTTTTCCTGTGTTTCTCATAAAATATGTCTTTTTAATTTTTCTATTTCAAATTTCAACTTTCATGGTATAACACATCGAAAAATTAATAAGACTTTTAGATATGTAGAACTTGAACTTGAAGGAGAACTCAAGATTGAAAAGATAGATTCATCAATTTACATATAGTAGCCTCTCAATTTTAAGAATGTGGAAATTGAGATATAGAGCTCAAATAACTTGTCCAGGGTCAACAATTGTAAATGGCAGTTAACCCAAGTGTCCAATCTTAACCATCATGGCCATTAAGCTATGCCCATAAAGATTTAAGTATCACTTAAATGAGTAAATAAACTGTTCTAGCTCCTATCTGCTCATAAACTATATTTTTTTGAAAAAAGTCTTTTAAGTATTTCTACACCTTGGTCACCTCATTTGTCACCTACACTATTGCAATAACCTCCTAAAAGGTCTTTCTGCTTTATAATTTGCTTTCTATGTTCTATAGTTTATTCTCAATATCATAGCCAGAGTGAGCCCTTGAAAATAAGTCTGATATTGTGACACCTCTGCTCAAATCCATGCAATGATTTTCCATTCCTCCAGAGTAATGGCTGAATTTTTTATAATGGCCTACTGGACTCCACATTATCTGAACCTTCATAACTTCTCTGGACTTTTTCCTTAGTTTACTCACTTCAGCCATACAGATCTCCTTGTTGATAGTCCAGTAAACTGTATTCCTTCCCTAGTCCCACCTTCACCACCTAACGCATTGTGGCACAGGTTTCTACATAGGTCATCTCTCAACTCCTTCAAGTCTTTTTTCAAAGGCCATTTTGTCAAAGAATCTTACTCTCACTATTTTATCACATTGCACACCATATCATGTTTACCCTATAGCTCTTTTTCCCCCATTGAAATTATCATCTCCTTACATACTATATAAATTATGTATTTATTAGTTTTATACTTTATGCTTTACTCCTTTTTACTGATTAAAAGTTAAGCTATGTAAGGACAACTATGCCTTTTCAACACAGATTTTCAAATATTGGGTGTTGAATAACTAGTAAAATAACTAAATAAGAAACACAGTAAGATATGAATGAGTAGCCTTGAGAATTATAAAGATATTTGTTAGAGGATATATATATATATATATCACTATTCTATGATACTTAGATAAAGCTACTGAGTTTTATGAGACTAAGTTTCCCCTGAAAAATAAGAGAACTTAATTTGGTGACCTCTCAATGCACTTTCAGCTCTGAAATATGAAATATGAATGAAAGGTACAGTAGACTTCTATTTTTCATTAAACTATAATATTAGAGGGGACCTCCTGGAATTGAAAGTACTGGTTTTATAACTCTGTAGAGTAAACATTTATTTTGCACAGCAGGTAGTAAATATACGGAACTCACATTTACAGGACCTGGTCTCACTGAAAATTCTGCTAAATTGAAGAGTTAAAAAACTGTTGTTGGATCACGCATTATTATTTTTATTTTGGCATCATTAATATAAAATCACGAGGGCAACATTATAGCTACAGATTCCCCCCATTATCAAGTCCCCACCACGTACCCCATTATAGTCACTGTCCATCAGCATAGTAAGATACTATAGCGTCACTACTTGTCTTCTCTGTGCTATACTGCCATCCCTGTGCCACACCAAGTTATGTGTGCTAAATGTAATGCCCTTTATTCCCCTTCTCTTTCCCTTCACACCCACCCTCCCCAGTCCCTTTTCCTTTGGTAACTGTCAGTCCATTATTGGGATATGTGAGTGTGATGCTGTTTTGTTCCTTCAGTTTTTGCTTTGTTCTTATACTCCACAGATGAGTGAAACCATTTGGTACTTGTCTTTCTCCACGTGGCTTGTTTCACTGAGCATAATACCCTCGAGATCCATCCATGTTGTTGCAAATGGTAGGATTTGTTTTCTCCTTATGGCTGAATAATATTCCACTGTGTGTATGTACCACATCCTCTTTATCCACTCATCTACTGATGGACACTTACATTGTTTCCATATCTTGGTTATTGTAAATAGTGCTGCAATAAACATTGGGGTGCACGTATCTTTTTGAATCCTAAATTCTTAGGGTAAATTCCTAGGAGTGGAATTCCTGGGTCAAATGGTATTTCTATTTTGAATTTTTTGAGGAACCTGCATACTGCTTTCCACAATGGTTTAACTAGCTTACATTCCCACCAGCAGTGTAGGAGGGTTCCCCTTTGTTGGCATCCTCACCAACATTTGTTGTTCCTAGTCTTTTCTATGTGGGCCATCCTAACTGGTGTGAGGTGATATCTTATGGTGGTTTTAATTTGCATTTCCCTGATGATCAGCAATGTGGAACATCTTTTCATGTGCCTGTTGGCCATCTGAAATTTTGTTTGTTTTTAATTTATTTTGGTATCATTAATCTACAATTACATGTGCAATATTATGGTTATTAAACTACCCCCTTCATCAGGTCCCCCCCACCATACCCATTACAGTCACTGTCCATCAGCATAGAGAGATGCTATAGAATCACTACTGGTCTTCTCTGAGTTGTGCAGCCCTCCCCACACTCCCCCAACATTACATCTGCTAATCACAATTTCCCTTTTATCCACTTGTCCCTCCCTTCCCACTCATCCTCCCCAGATTTTCCCTTTGGTAACTATTAGTCCATTCTTGGGTTCTGTGAGTCTGCTGCTGTTTTGTTCCTTCAGTTTTTTCCTTTGTTCTTATACTCCACATATGAGTGAAATCATTTGATACTTGTCTTTTTCCACTTTGTTATTTCACTGAGCATAATACCCTCTAGCTCCATCCATGTTGTTGGAAATGGGAGGAACTGTTTTCTTCTTATGGCTGAATAATATTCCATTGTGTATATGTACCACCTCTTCTTTATCCATTCATCTACTGATGGACACTTAGGTTGCTTCCATTTCTTGGCTATTGTAAATAGTGCTGCGATAAACATAGGGGTGCATATGTCTTTTTCAAACTGGGCTGCTGCATTCTTAGGGTAAATTCCTAGGAGTGGAATTCCTGGGTCAAATGGTATTTCTATTTTGAGTTTTTTGAGGAACCTCCATACTGCTTTCCACAATGGTTGAACTAATTTGCATTCACACCAGCAGTGTAGGAGGGTTCCCTTTTCCCCACATCCTCGCCAACATTTGTTGTTGTTTGTGTTTTGGATGTTGGCCATCCTCACTGGTGTGAGGTGATATCTCATAGTAGTTTTAATCTGCATTTCTCTGATGATTAGTGATGTGGAGCATCTTTTCATGTGCCTGTTGGCCATCTGAATTTCTTCTTTGAAGAAGTGTCTATTCATGTACTCTGCCCACTTCTTAATTGGATTATTTGCTTTTTCTTTGTTGAGGTATATGAGCTCTTTACATATTTTGGATGTCAACCCCTTATCAGATACATCATTTATGAATATATTCTGCCATACTGTAGGATGTCTTTTTGTTCTACTGATGGTGTCCTTTGCTGTACAGAAGCTTTTCAGCTTGATGTAGCCACACTTGTTCATTTTTGCTTTTGTTTCCCTTGCCCAGGAAGATATGTTCATGAAGAAGTCACTCATGTTTATGTCTAAGAGATTTTTGCCTATGTTTTCTTCTAAGAGTTTTATGTTTTCATGACTTACATTCAGGTCTTTGATCCACCTTGAGTTTACCTTTGCGTTTGGGGCTAGACAGTAGTCCAGTTTCATTCTCTTACATGTAGCTGTCTAGTTTTTCCAACACCAGCTGCTGAAGAGGCGGTCATTTCCCCATTGTATATCCAAGGCTCCTTTATCAAATATTACTTGACTGTATATGTTTGGGTTAATGTTTGGATTTTCTATTCTGTTCCACTGGTCTGTGGGTCTGTTTTTGTGCCAATACCAAATTGTCTTGATTACTGTGGCTTTGTACTAGAACTTGAAGTCAGGGAGCATAATTACCCCTGTTTTATTCCTCCTTCTCAGGATTGCTTTGACTATTTGGGGTATTTTGTGGTTCCATATGAATTTTAGAATTATTTGTTGCAGTTCATTGAAGAAAGCTGTTGGTATTTTGATAGGGATTGCTTTGAATCTGTAGATTGCTTTAGGTAGTATAGCCATTTTGACAATATTTATTCTTCCTAGCCAAGAGTATGGGATGAATTTCCATTTTTTAGTGTCCTCTTTAATTTCTCTTAGGAGTGTCTTATAGTTTTCAGAGTACAGGTCTTTCACTTCCTTTGTTAGGTTTATTCCTTGGTATTTTATTCTTTCTGATGCAGTTGTGAATGGAATTGTTTTTCTGATTTCTCTTTCTGTTAGTTCATCGTTAGTGTATAGGAAACCAACAGATTTCTGTGTGTTAATTTTGTATCCTGCAACTTTGCTGAATTCAGATATTAGTTCTAGTAGTTTTGGAGTGGAGTCTTTAGGGATTTTTATGTACAATATCATGTCATCTGCAAATAGTGACAGTTAGACTTGTTCTTTACCAATCTGGATGCTTTGTATTTCTTTGTTTTGTCTGATTGCCGTGGCTAGGAACTCCAGTACTATGTTGAATAACAGTGGAGAGAGTGGGCAACCCTGTCTTGTTCCCGATCTTAGATGAAATGCTTTCAGCTTCTCACCATTAAGTATGATGTTAGCTGTGGGTTTGTCATATATGGCCTTTATGAGGTTGAGGTACTTGTCGTCTATACCCATTTTTTTGAGAGTTTTAATCATGAATGGATGCTGAATTTTGTCAAATGCTTTTTCAGCATCTCTAGAGATGATCATGTGGTTTTTATTCTTCTTTTTATTGGTGTGGTGGATGATGTTGATGGATTTTTGAGTGTTGCACCATCCTTTCATCCTTGGGATGAATCCCACTTGATCATGGTGTATGATCCTAATGATGTATTTTTGAATTCGGTTTGCTAATATTTTGTTGAATATTTTTGCACCTATGTTCATCAGGGATATTGGTCTGTAATTTTCTTTTTTGGTGAGGTCTTTTCCAGGTTTTGTTATTGGAGCGATGTTGGCTTCATATAATGAGTTTGGAAGTATTCCCTCCTCTTCTATTTTTTGGAAAACTTTAAGGAGATTGAGTGTTATTTCTTCTCTATATGTCTGGTAAAATGCAGAGGTGAATCCGTCTGGTCCGTGAGTTTTGTTCTTGGGTAGTTTTTTGATTACCAATTCACTTTTGTTTCTGGTGATTGGCCTGTTTAGTTTTTCTGTTTCATGTTTCGTCAGTCTGGGAAGGTTGTATTTTTCTAAGAAGTTGTCTATTTCTTCTAGGTTTTCCAGCTTGTTAGCATATAGATTCTCATAATATTCTCTTATAATTCTTTGTATTTCTGTGGGTCTATCGTTATTTTCCTTTCTCATTTCTCATTCTGTTTATGTGTGTAGATTCTGTTTTTCTCTTAATAAGTTTGGCTAGGAGTTTATCCATTTGGTTTGTTTTTTCAAGAACCAGCTCTTGGTTTCATTGATTTTTTCTATTGTTTTATTCTTCTCAATTTTATTTATTTCTTCTTTGATTTTATTATGTCCTTCCTTCTGGTGACTTTGGGCCTCATTTGTTCTTTTTCCAATTTCAGTAATTGTGCCTTTAGACTATTCATTTGGGAATGTTATTCCTTCTTTAAATAGGCCTGGATTACAATATACTTTCCTCTTAGAACTGCCTTTGCTGTGTCCCACCGAAGTTGTGGCTTTGTGTTGTTGTTGTCATTAGTCTCCATATACTCTTTGATTTCTGTTTTGATTTGTTCATTGACCCATTGATTATTTAGGAGAATGTTGTTAAGTCTCCATTTATTTTTGAGCCTTT
Organism: Smutsia gigantea; assembly: GCA_032199065.1. Lineage (NCBI taxonomy): Eukaryota > Metazoa > Chordata > Mammalia > Pholidota > Manidae > Smutsia > Smutsia gigantea. The sequence continues at coordinate 194,726 of JAVSCE010016448.1, read as the reverse complement.
TTGTTTTCTTTCAATAATTTATTTCTAGTTTTATATCTTTGTGATCTGAGAATTTGGTTGTTAGAATTTCAATATTTTTTAATTTAGTGACGTTCTTTTTGAGGCCTAGTATGTGGTCTATTCTGTAAAATGTTCCATGTGCACTTGAGAAGAATATGTGTCCCATTGCTCTTGGGTGTGGAGTTCTGTAGATGTCTGTTAGGTCCGTCTGTTCTGTGTTGTTCAGTGCCTCTGTGTCTTTACTTATTTTCTGTCTGGTTGCTCTTTCCTTTGGAGTGAGTGGTGTGTTGAAGTCTCCTAAAATGAATGCATTGCTGTCTATTTCTTCCTTTAATTCTGTTAGTATTTCTTTCACATATGCCAGCTCTCCTGTATTGGGTGCATATATATTTATAATGGTTATATCCTCTTGTTGGATTGGCCCCTTTATCATTATGTAATGTCCCTCTTTACCTCTTGCTACTTTCTTTGTTTTGAAGTCTATTTTGTCTGATACAAGGACTGCAACACCTGCTTTTTTCTCCTTGTTGTTTGCATGAAATATCTTTTTCCATCCCTTCATTTTTAGTTTGTGTACATCTTTGGGTTTGAGGTTAGGCTCTTGTAGGCAGCATATAGATGGGTCTTGCTTTTTTATCCATTCTATTACTCTGTGTCTTTTGATTGGTGCATTCAGTCCATTTACATTTAGGGTGATTATCGATAGATATGTACTTATTGCTATTGTTGGGTTTAAGTTTGTGGTTACCAAAGGTTCAAGGGTTGCTTCTTTGCTATGTAACCAACTAACTTAACTTTTTTGTTAAGTTATTGTAAACACAGTCTCATTTTTCTTTATTTCTCTCCCTTCTTATTCTTCCTCCTCCATTCTTTATTTTCTAGGTGTTTTATTCTTTGCCTGTAGTTAGTATTTGGATGGTCTGCTGTCTTTGCTATGATTTTATTTTCTCTGTTGATATCTTTTTAGCCTTAGGAGTGCTTCCCTCTAGAGCAGTCCCTTTAAGATATCCTGTAGTGGTCATTTATGAGAGGCAAACTCTCTCAACTTTCGTTTGTCTGGAAATTGTTTAATCCCTCCATCATATTTAAATGATAATCGTGCTGGATACAATATTCTTGGTTCAAGGCCCTTTGGTTTCATTACATTAAATATATCATGCCATTCTCTTCTGGCCTGTAAGGTTTGTGTTGAGAAGTCTGATGATAGTCTGATGGGTTTTCCTTTGTAGGTCATCTTTTATCTCTCTCTAGATGCCTTTAATACTCTGTTCTTATCTTTGATCTTTGTCATTTTAATTATTATGTGCCTTGGTGTTGTCTTCCTTGGGTCCCTTGTGTTGGGATATCTGTGGACTTCCATGGACTGAAATACTATTTCCTTCCCCAGCATGGGTAAGTTTTCAGCCATTATTTCTTCAAAGACACTTTCTATTCCTTTTTCTCTCTGTTATTCCTCTGGTACTCCTATAGTACGAATATTGTTCTGTTTGGATTGGTCACACTCTTCTCTTAATACTCTTTAATTCCTAGAGATCCTTTCATCTCTCTCTGCCTCAGCTTCTCTGTATTTCTGTTCTCTGATTTCCAGTCCAGTAACAGTGTCTTTCGTCTTATCCAGTCTGCTGCTCAGCCCGTCAGTCGCTTGTCTCATTTCTGCATTGTCTTTCCTCACTTCCCTCACTTCCTCCCTCAGCTCTTGCATATTTCTCTGTAGATCCATCATTATGGTTATGAATTTTGTTCTGAATTCCTTTTCAGGAAGGTTGTGCATTTCCATCTCTTCATGTACCCTCTCTTGTGTTGTCTGGGTCTGGTTAAGTTTTGTTTGTATCAATATCCTCTATCTTTTCATGGTGATAGAAGTGGTCGCTGGTAGGTGCCACATATGTCAATGGGGCTCTTTAAGACTTTTAAAAAGAAAAAAAAGAAAATGAAAGAAAAGAGAAAAAAAAGAAAGAAATAAAAGAAAGAAAGAAAAGAGAAAAAAAAAAAACGCCTGCCTGGAGTAGATTCTGTGGGGATACTATAGGTGGCGCTGTTGCTCCACTATTCCACAGCTGTGACTGTGCCACCCCACAGGGCCCTTCGTAGCTCTGACTGGTGTGGGAACAAATGGGAGGCTTTTGATCTGTGTCGGAAATCTCCTTGCAGCTACTTTTTCCCAGTCGCCAGCAAAGGTGTCCGAAATTCCCCAGGACTCCCAGCCTGCTGGGCTGAGTGTGCTGGGACGATCCTGCTCCTTCATTGGGCCCCTGTCTCTTTAAGACCACTAAAAAAAGCGTGCGCTTTTCTTTTGTCCTGGGTCCCCGGCTCAGATCCTGCACCCTCTGTCTCTCCAATCTCCGATAAACCCTGCAATGTGTGTCAGTGCTCCCGGTGCAGATCACCAGGGCTGGTTATTTCACAGGCCTGTACTTCCACTCCCTCCCCACTCTGAAGCCTCTCCTCCCACCAGTGCGCTGGGCTGTGGGAGTGCTTGGGTCCTGCCATGTCACAGCTCCATATCTTACCTGCCTCGTGGGGTGCTGAGTCCTCTCATGTGTAGATGCAGGCTGAGTGCTGTCCTGTATCTTCTTGTCTCTCTTTTAAGAATAGTTGTATTTGTTGTATTTTCATAAATATATATGGTTTTTGGAGGAGATTTCTGCTACCCTGCCCACGCTGCCATCTTCCTGGAAATGCTCGGCCTTCTGAATTTCTTCTTTGGAGAAGTGTCTGTTTATATCCTCTGCCCATTTTTTAATAGTGTTATTTGCTTTTTGGGTGTCAAGGTGTGTAACATTTTTATATATTTTGAAGGTTAACCCCTTGTCAGATGTGTCATTTACAAATATATTATCCCATACTGTAGGATGCCTCTTTGTTTTGCTGATGATGTCCTTTGCTGTACAGAAGCTTTTTAGTGTGCTGTAGACCAATTTGTTCATTTTTTATTTTGTTTCCCGTGCCCAAGGAGATACATTCAGGAAAAAGTTGCTCATGTTTATATTCAAGAGATTTTTGCCTATGTTTTCTTCTAAGAGTTTTATGGTTTCATGAGTTACATTCAGGTCTTTGATCCATTTTGAGTTTACTTTTGTTCATGGGGTTAGACAATAATTCAGTTTAATTCTCTTACATGTAGCTGTCTAGTTTTGCCAACACCAACTGTTGAAGAGGCTGTCATTTCCCCATTGTATGTCCATGGCTCCTTTATCATATATTAATTGACCATATATGGTTGGGTTTATATCTGGGCTCTCCAGTCTGTTCCATTGGTCTATGGGTCTGTCCTTGTACTAGTACCAAATTGTTTTGATTACTGTGGCTTTGTAGTAGAGTTTGAAGTTGGGGAGTGTAATCCCGCCAGCTTTATTCTTCCTTTTCAGAATTGCTTTGTCTGTTCAGGGTCTTTTGTAGTTCCATATGAATTTTAGAACTATTTGCTCTAGTTCGTTGAAGATTGCTGTTGGTATTTTGACAGGGATTGCATTTAATCTGTAGATTGCTTTAGGCAGAATGGCTATTTTGACAATATTAATTCTTCTTATCCATGAGCACGGGATGTGTTTCCATTTATTTGTATCTTCTTTAATTTCTCTCATGAGTGTCTTACAGTTTTCAGAGTATAAGTCTTTCACTTCCTTAGTTAGGTTTATTCCTAGGTATTTTATTCTCCTTAATGCAGTTGTTAATGAAATTGTTTTCCTGATTTCTCTTTCTACTAGTTCAATGTTAGTGTATAGGAATTCAACAGATTTCTGTGTAGTAATTTTGTATCACACAACGTTGCTGAATTCAGTTATTAGATCTAATAGTTTTGGAGTGGAATTGTTAGGGTTTTTTATGTACAATATCATGTCATCTGTGAACATGGACAGTTTAAATTCTTCCTTGTAAATCTGGTTGCCTTTTATTCCTTTGTGTTGTCTCATTGCTGTGGCTAGGACCTCCAGAACTAAGCTGAATAAAAGTGGGGAATGTGGGCATGGATCATGCATTATTTTTGCTGATCTTCTAAAATCAACCTCTTAAAGGTCAGCTTTGTACCCTACACCTTGTTAAAGACATTATTAGAAGTGCTGGATCTTGATCTAACTCAGTGAGATACTTTTCTGAATTATAATTAGAATTTTAATAAACTTTAAAAAGATACAATAAATGTACTGTTCCTTATTGGTATACTGGAATGGAAAATATCCATGTATAAGTGATTGTTTCATCTTAGGAAAATCAGAATCAGGAAGGATTATTCTAACTCAATAGTTCATCTTGTAATTATTTTACATTTTTAGTGTGTTCTCTGAAATAAATTTAGTGGCTAATGGTTTAGTGATTAGCTGTCATTTGTGATTGGGTAAGTGATGTTATGCTATGAAATCTAAATTACTTAAGTCAATATAGAAGTAGTGACTTAATTTCAAGAAATGAAGATTGTAAAAATTTTATTAGGTAGTTAAAGATGAGTTGCAGGTAAAATTTTAGAAATATTTACTTATTTTCTTGGCAATCCTAACTTAGTCTTCAAAATGCTACACTTTACCTTGATTATGCACATACAGAAGAATGGACGTTGTACTAACAAAACTGATACTATCATCTTGAAAAACTGAATTTGTCCTGCCCTAAGCTCTACTTCATATTTTTTTTTGCCTTAACCATATGGCCTAGTCTCTATATCTTTGATTATATGTTAAAACGGAGGAATTTAAGCAACCCAGAGAAACTGAGAGTAGTGATGGACCCACAGGAATATATGAAACAACCAAGATCCTTGAAAGGAGAGTGATACAGTAAATGTTAATAAATTTTCATTAACAGAGACCAAAACATTTTTATTTCTAAATTACATTTAATTTCCAAAGTAGCATGCTGGTTTGCTTTGTACAACATATCATGAAAAAGAAATTGCTCAATAAATACTAATAGTGCACATAATTACATACCAACTATTTAAATTTCTCAAACTTGCAAGAAAAATATTGAATATTGATACGGTAACCAATAAATGATATTTAGCTACTAATTAGTATAGATATCTGTGAAATTTTTCATGGAGAAGTCAAAGATTTATAACAGATTTAATTCACATATGAGTTCATTATAGAGACTAGTTATGAATCCTTTGCTGTGCATGGTGAGTTTTCTCAGACCAGGCCACTTTTAGAAGGAATGTACTAGAGGTTGACAGTGTGCGGTTTGGAAGACTAGTGAAGTCAGTAGTGATGATCTCTGGTGATCATTCAGTAGTCTAAACACAAAAGCTCGGCATATCTTGAATCTAGAGCAGGGGTCATCTAACCTTTCTTAAAGGGTCAGATAAATGTTTAGGCTTTGTGGACCATATGGTGGTCTCTGTTGGAAACACTTAACTCTGCCATTGTGGTGCTAAAGCAGACATAGAAAAATACTTGAACAAATGGATGTGTGTTCCAACGAAACTTAGAAATATAGGTGGCTCCGCTATGGGCTATAGTTTGCCAAACCCTGGTCTAGAAAGTTAGTGGGGCAAAGAAAAGTAAGAGAAATAGTGAGGATTCATCACATCTAAAAAGTATGATGGAGTTGAACCAAATAATATGTCCATTTAATTTCTAAACTCTTGAAATCCTTGACTCTATTCTCAGGTTCTGCCTATTTAAAAAGACATAGCTGATGCCTTATTAAGGGTTCAGAAAACTGAATTAAATATTGCATGTTCATAATATATTCACTTTTGAAAACATTTCACCTTATTTTCCCTTTAAGGTGGAATAATTCCCCCATTATGGAATTGACATTAAGAAATTTAAAATATAATAAAACACAATTGAAATCCTAAGGAAGGGTTCCCAAGTCATTTGCTTTCTAAAAATTCCCTTCATAGACAATGTCTAAAGTGTAACATTAAGAAGAGCCCTTTGTTCACAAGACCCTTTGGAAAAGGAGTAAATAATTTTGATGTGCCCATTTAATAAATCTCTTGGCTAAATGTTACTTATATAGAACCAGTAACAGAAAAAAAAACTTTTCACTTATTTTATCCACTATAGAAGTAGTCATACTGTGTGTAAGTCTGGAGTCCAGCTACTTATGCGAAACATCTAGTAGTTTCAGTGAATTTAGGCATTTTTGATGAATGATTTGGCAAGTCAATACAATAGTGTAGTCCTTATTAATAACTCTCTGGAAAATAAAAATTAATGATGCCTGAAATTGTTAATGCAACTTCCAATGGGGCTTAACTTACTCTCTGGGAGTTACCAAGGAACTGTAAATGTAGCAGATTCTTATGAACCTGGAGGCGTTGAGTCTCTAATTCTCACCCAACCATATTTGCTAGTTGCACCAGTTCTTCACTCCTGCCTGAGGATGTTAGTCTCTCTTTCATGAGGAATCTGTAATGGGCTTCCCCAAAATATCTGCATTGCAAGGTACTCAGTACCTACCCCACAATCTCTTCTTGCTTTTAGACCTATAACCAGGCTCATTTCCCAGCAGATAGTATACAAACTGTTACCCATGAGGATGTGTAATGTAGACCAATGTAATTACCTTTTTTTGCCCATTTACACTGACAGAAACCTAAGGAAGATTATGGAAATATATGATCAAAGGATCAAGTTGAAAGGAATATAAAATGGATTCACTCCATATTTACTGATGTGAATCCACTAAGCAGAGATTCCAGATTTGATGTTTTGGATAAAATGGTTAAGGATGGTCCTAATAGTTTGTTTCTCAGTTAACTGAAACATGGACTCAAAGGTGGCTTATACTAAATAAAAATTAAATACCGGAATTTCTGTGGTGCACTGTAGAGGATGCTATCCAAAGGCTTATGGAAACTGAAATAAAAGAGTGTATGTATCATGTGACATGTGTACAAACTCTTGTAGTTTCAAGAAGACTTTTTACAGCTGTGAGACAGATTTCAAGAACAGTTTATTTTATTTTTTTATTATTTTCTGTAGGTTGGAATTACACTGGGGATTGACACCATCAAATTGGGATCCATAAACTCAATGGGAATGATGGGATCTTCTGTAATTAAGGGTCAAGTGACAAAAGTAACAATTTCCAAAGAGAACGTGGGTATGGTTGCTATAATGGAGTGTTTACTATAATGGAGAGTTGGGCTAAAGCAGTCTGAATTGCATATATTTTTAGCATTGGTTAACTGATCATGGTGTCTCTACAACTAAAGATGGGAAGCCTACTGAAATCTTATCTGATCTTTATAAGCAAAAAAGTTCCAGGTCTAAAGAAAAACAATTTGACTTGAACCTCTAAACAGAGTCACAGCCCCTCCATAAAGTCCAAGAATTGAGCTGGTTAACAGATCTCAACTCCCTTGAATGAAGCTGAGTCACCTTGAGGAAAGAACAACTGTACTGCAAAAATGTATACTGCCAGTCTTCCTCGGGGTTACTATATACTGGGGAGGATGAAATAATTTTGGAGGATAACTAAACACTGACTTTGAACTGATGCAAATATCTGGAGACCCAAAACTTCAATGTGATCTATTAGTTTGAGTAGGAGGTTTTGAGGTCAGAGGGTGAATAGAGTTTTGGCTCATATATCTCTCACAATGAGCAGGGTGGTTCTGCAAAATCATCCTGTGGTTATTTCTCCAGTTCTAGAATGAACATTATTTAAACTGACACATTCAACAGTAGTCAGAATCCTCATATTAGTTCTGTGGCCCATGAAATAAGGACTATTAGGATGAGAGAAGCCAAGTGGAAACCAGTAGAACTGCACCTAGCTATGAAAACAGTGGACTAAAAGCAATGCTGCACCCTTGGAGAATTACAGAGATTATTACAACCATTGCTCACTTGAAAGATGTAGGGGTAGTGATTTCTACCACATCCCCTTTAACTTGTATTTTGGCCTTGGCAGAAGATAAATGGATCTAGAATGCAATGGACTGTTATAAACTTAATCAGGCTGAAACTCCAACAGTAACTATTGATCGCAATTATGATTTTATTGTTTTATTATGATTTTATTTTTGGAAAAGTTATTATTTTATTTCATTATTTTATTTCTCTGTAACTTTTTTGAGAAATGACTGTTTTGTTGTTGGAGAAAAATCAGCAAACCCCCTACTAACTGGTATGCAACTATTGCTCTGGAAGAAGTTTTTTTTGTTTTCTATATCATTGATAGTAAAGACCATCAGAAGCAATTTGCTTTCAAATGATACAACCTGCAATATACTTTCACAGTCTTATCTTGGGAGGATATATCCTCTTTTCTAGCCCTATGTCATGTTTAGGTAGCAGGGACTTTACCTTTTCCCTCAACAGGACATAATGTTGATCTATATCATTGATTATATTGCATTAATCAGACTTACTGGGTAGGAAGTTGCAGTTAGTCAAGACACAATTAGGGGCCAGAGAGTGGGGAATAAAACCCACAAAATTCAAGAGCCAGCTACCTCAGTGAAATATTTGGAACTCTGGCAATTTGCGGATGCTTTATCCCCCTTCTCTCACTTTCAATTTCCCATTATTTGATAGTCACAACATTTAACAACAACGAAATGTTAAAGAGGACTTAAACTGGGTAGACAAACAAGCAAGAAGCCAAGAAGGAAGTATATTTAGTATAGCTATGAAGAAAAATACCATCATGACTATTACTAATGTAAGTTTCATAATACACAATTTAGTGGCATACTTATGTTTAGTCAGACCTTAAGATAAGGCAAGTAAAAGTCAACTTTTGAGAAGCAAAAATAGAGTGAAAATCTTCTAAAAACTGTTAAAGAGATTTTTCTAAACTACCTGGGTGGCATGACCTAATAAATTAGTGATAACTTTAAAGCAAATGAAAATGTCTCTAAAATAAATACAGTACTGCAGCATTTTAAATGAATGATACAATTAAATTACATTAATTATACAATGAAAATACACTGAGTGCAGCCAAATAAGGATTCCATTATTAAATGTACATTATTCTTTAAGTTCAACGTATGTGAGAACACATGACAATTTCATAGCTAGCCTCTGTTCTTTTCTGAGGAATTAAGTAAAAGAAAAATGAGTAAAAACTGATATGGCTGGAAAATGGTTACTTTAAGTCTTTGCTTGGTCAACATAGCTTCTTTCTAAGCTCTTACAAACACTACCATCAAGATATTAAATTGCATATGCAAAGCAATCTGAGTTACAGGGTTACAGGGAAGATTGACAGAATTGTAATAATAGTCTCCTTTTTTGAATAAAATATAAATATGACTATATAAATTTAACAATTGTCAAAAATCACCACTACGAAATTCTAGATTCTAAATCTTGCAGAAGCCTAAATTATCTTGGAGAAGAACTTTAAAAGCAGTCTTCTGGGATGTCAAGTGATCAAATTAATTCAGTGTGGTTTTCAGTATTACATTGCTGTTTTCGCCTAAAATCCTTCTTAATTTAAAAAATAATTAAAAAAATGTTCTTACCATGAAGTAAAAAGGAATCAAACTGTTTCCTGTTCTGTAGCATCATAATGGGATAGTATACCAAATTGTTCAAGATGGCTTTATAAAATGCATATATTTATTTAGATTAATATGTTAACATTAACACTATTGTTTGTATTTTTGAAATATATGAGTTAAAAATAAAGTATGTCTCACTTCTCATTTGCCAGAATATCAGTATTAGCATTCTAGTATTTGAATGTCTAAGATACTTCTACAATATATATGTATATCATATTTTTTCAAATAAAGGTTTGTATCACCAATGGTATTTTCCAGTTTTTTCATCAATTCATCATATATTGTATAAATATTTCCATGTCTATGTAATCCTATCCCTTCATTTTTTTTGACATTAGGCATATTATTACATTGCAATGCTGGTAGTTTATAGTCTGTCTTATACACCATACACTGTTCTAAGGACTTTATGAGAAAATATGGTGAATTTGGTGGATTGGTAGTTAGCGAACACTTGGATATATTTCTGCTGGGTAGAGTCTGGGAAACAAAACATCTTGCTTCTGGACTTATATATCCAGTCAGATGCTTTCTGGGAAACTTGAAAGGCAGAAGTATGATGGTGGCCATCCTTCTGCAGTTTCTCTTAGTATAATGGAATACTTTTGTCCATAGCATTTCTGTCTGTAATGTTGCAATTTCCTGATTACAAAAATTTCCTAAGGATAAGATTTTATTGTAGGAAAGTGATAAGTGCATAGGATTTACAACCAGTCAAATGAAAGTTCAGTATAAGTTCTGTCACTAGCTTTATGTCTTTGAACTCATTAATGTATTTCATGGTGGTTTATTAAAAGAAAAAATAATAGTATCTTGCAGGGATGTTGAAGGATACTTGTAAAGTATCTTCCACAGTATGTGAAACAAAGTTGTTTTCAATCACTTTATCTAAAGCAAGTCTATGGATATGGAAATATAAACTTAGTTTCTGGTTTCAACAAAAGCTTCAGACAACAGATAATTGGTTCAATTTTAATCTCAAGAACATATATCACAATATTTAGTTGAAATCTATGTGTTCTGTCTAGTAAAATAAAGAATAGTTAACAATTCCCCTTATTTCTGACAGTCTTTTTTATAGAAGACTTTCTCTGATCCCAGGGAACTTCCATACATTTTAGTACCCTTCTGCTCTAAAGAAGATCCTTTATTTCTCCCTGTTCCATGGAAAAGACTTAAAGGGCAATAATTTGGCCTACAGAACCATACAATTACTCTCACATGCAAGAAGTAGTGGAAATTCTTGGCATGTTGTAGCTCCAGGGGGAAAGATGTTCCCAGCCCAGGGCAAATCTCCTATGCCTATGAAACTGATGAAACCAAAATAAATCAAGGGAAAAGATAGGTTGGGAGAAACCAATTTTTATTGCTCACAGCTTGCTCAAATCTGTTAGCTAGGCCCAGCCCCCTCCATTTCCTCTGGCTGCCACTCTCATTCTGCCCCCTAGGCAGCTCTCTACTTCCTTCCTGCCCCTTCCAGGAGGAACTCTAGTGTCAGGTCCTTTGGTGACTGGCAGAAACCAGAACAATTATAAACCAGGAATGGAGGAGAGGAGAGAATGGCTGTTTCTACAACCCTTGCCCCAGAGGCTGTGGGAAGCTAAACAGGTAAACAACTATTGATATGTAAATGGACTAAGGCCAAGTGGGAAATACTGGAAATTCTGCAATTTACTCCACACATGCACAACTTCATGCTTCAATGGATGTTTGAGCAATCCTTCGTGATTCAGTTTTCAGAAAATTAACTTGCAGCTAAATATTTCCCTGACCAATGGTGCCTTTTCCCATATATGATAACATTTTACTTTGCAAACTTTTTTACTTACTTTTAGATTATTTTTTTGCTATAATTCATATAAATGTTTTAAAATGAAATATCTTAAATCCGTTATAATCTCTTCTTAATATGTAAAGAGGAATCCTTATGTTCTAGTAACCCCACTTTTGGATATTTATTCAAAAAATTGAAATCAGGATATTGGAGATATTCCTAGTGTGGTAGGAAGCCAAGGAAGCCAAGGAGACAAAGTTTCAGGAATGTAGAGGAATCACAAGGTACTTGAGTGCTTGATATTGAAACAATGTAACAATGTATTCTCACCACCCAGACTCAATGGTATGGAACAGCTTGTTGATAATAGTCATGGAAGCCCATTAGTTTATAATACGGTATCCAGGTAACTTTTACAGAGATTGATTAAAATATAACTAGCATCCTAAATACACCTATAGTGACCTAACAGCTACCACTGCAATAGTTCCTGGGTGCTGACTCCCCTCCTAACCTTGTAATGAATGTATAAAAGGCATGGCCCTGCTGCACTCAAGGCTCACTCAGCCTTTGGATAGAAATCCACTGAGCCAGTGCAGGCACTAATAAATGCTGCTTCTCGCCAAACATCTCAGTGTCCTGACTCCTTGTTTGTAGTTCCCGTGGTTCCTGCAACAACACTTCCACATGAATTCGTTGCAGCACTAGTCACAGTAGCCAAATGGTAGAAACAACCTAAATCCATCAACAAATGAATAAAGAAAATGTAGTTTAATAAAATGGAATATTATTCTACTATAAAAAAGAAAGGAATACTATCATCTGCTATCACATGAATGAACCTTGAGGACACTCTCATAAGTGAAATGAACCAGCCACAGGAGAAAAACTCCGTGATTCCATGTATATGAGAAATCCGCAGTAATTGAACTCATGGAAGCAGAAAGTAGAATGGTGGCTGCTAAGGGCTGGGGAAAGAGGGAATATGGAGTTTCTGGTCAATGGATATAAAGTTTGTGTCATGTAAAAAGAAAAAGTTCTACAGGTATGTTGTATGACAGTGTGCTTATAGTCGACAATACTGAACTGTACACTTAAATATTTGTTAAAAAGCTAGATCTCACGTTATGTATTTTTTACTACAATAAAAAAATTCTAAAGATGTAATGTGACCTACACAGTTGGCATTACACTTATTTGGTAGAAATTATATGGCACACATAATATGCTACAAGTCAAGCTCAGAAAATTTTGCTTAACCTTTTATTTTATTTTATATTTTTTAATTTGAAATTTTTCTTATTTTTAAATTTATTTTTTTAACAACTGTATTGAATGGTTGAAAAACATATATGTATTTAAAGTATACAATGTGATGATTTGGCATACATACACATTGTGGAATGATTATTAAATCAAGATAATTAACGCAGCCTTTGCCTCACCTACTTAACTATTTTTTTGTGTGTGTGTCTGATGACAGTGCTTAGATATACTCTCAGTACATTTTAAATGTATGCCATACTATTATTTATAGCCTCCATAGTATGTGTTAGATTCTCAGAATTCATTCAGCTTATAACTGGAAGCTTGTACTCTCTGACCTACATCTCCTCATTTACTTCTCTCCCCAGCCCAGGCAACCACCAACCACTGTTTTCGTCTCTATTTCTATGCATTTGACTTTTTTTGTTTTTTTTAGATCTCACATATAAGGGATGCTATGCAGTATTTGTCTATTTTTTTTTCCTTCTGGCTTCTTCCAGTTAGCCTAATGCCCTCAGCAGCCATCTAAGTGGTTGTAAATGGCAGAATTTACTTCTTTTTTTTATGGCGGAACAATATTCCATTGTATGTATATGCCACATTTTCTTTATCCATTTGTCAAAGGACATTTAGGTTGTTTCCATATCTTGGCTATTTTGAATAATGCTGCAATGAAAGTGAGGGTACAGATATCTCTTTGAGATACAATTTTGTTTTCTTTGCATATATAATCAGGAGTGGGATTGCTGTATCATATGGTAATTCTAATTTTAATTATTTGAGGAACTGCCATACTGTTTTCCATAATGATTATAACATAAACACTGTATTTTAAAAGGCTTTATTATATTACAAAATGTACTGTATTTTTCCTTTAAAAACATTAAAACTGAAGATGTTGACCAGGTCTTATTTTAAATAGAATGGAATACTAAATGTAATGTACCTCTAAAAGGCAGGTCTTTTTACATAAAATAATATACTAGCAATCTTTTCATCCTAACCTTCAATGCTCTATTTCTGTGGGGGTTCCTAGGACTTTCTCAAAGGGACAAAGGTAAGCTTAGAGAAAACTCTGGGTTTTGGGCTTACCAAGGCCTTGAGTTTTAGCATCTGAAATGAACTGGGGTAGAAAAGTAAACTGAATACAACATGAGGTCATTTTAAAGTCTGATTTCTAGGGTCATTTTAAAAGTCTGAAATTACCCAAGTGTTTGTTGAAAGTGCCAAAAGATCATCTTTATTTGATCTGAATTACATTAATGTAAAACAGTGTCTAAAAATGGTAATCTTATCATGCTACTTATAATTTCAGACATTTGAGGTGTTGTGTTCATTTTGTAGTTGCACGTAACAGGAGAACAATACTATGTTCATGATTTCACAGTCATGAGTCAAAGTAAGGGTTTTCAAAAGAATTTTGCCATAAAACTGAAAGCACTTATTGCAAAAAACAGAAGAATCATATAGGCATTGATAACATTTTTGAAAAACTGTCAATTGGAAGAAAAATGAGTGTTGTTTTTATTATTTTTCCTAAAAGAATTTATACCAATGAGTCAAATGTGCATGAGACACATACTGATTTAAAATAAAGAATTTTTTAGTTTTTTACTTGGCTGCAATTTCTACCTTGAGACCTAATGAGTTTACCATTACAGGGGGTGAAGAAACTGAGTGAACACTTGTAAGAAATTGCAGAAGGCATTTAACTTTTCAGTATGGAACTGGCAAAAGAATATGCCTCTATAGTTTCTTACAAAATTGAATGTAATTTTTCCTATTAATTGTGGTATTAATTCTGACTACTTTTAGGTTATCAGGATCAGAAGCACACTCAAGTTAGTTCAAGTAATAGGAATTTATCTTAGGTTAACACAAAAAGATTACCTCAACAGCTACATATAAAGGGTTTTGGAAACAGAGCAGCTCATCATTCACCAAGATGCACTGGCAGCTCTCAAGTCAGTTTGGTTCATGTCCGCTCAAAAGTGGGCTCTATTTCTCTTTTTCCCAGTGATGGTCCACCCAGGGCCCATCTTCTCTTTGTTTTTACCTGTCTCTATACAGGCTTGGCTCTTTATCTTTGATTTTTCTGGTGTGATCTCTGCCATATGTGTGTGTACCTCTCTGCTTCTACTATCCTTAAATGCTTTATTTAAAATTTCTCCATGAGTGAAGATGTACTTGAGTCACTATTTAATACGCAATGTACTTACTGAGCAGAGTCTTTACACAAAACACCTCATAGCCTACTAAATTCCCTTATATTGGGACTATAAATATCTTTGTGTTAGTTGAAGGTTTGACTTCAGTACGCTGCAACCAGGACAACAGGAAGAGAGAGTACATACAGAGCACGGTGTTAGAGGAGCAGAGGGAAATCATGTAGCCTCTTTCCATAGAACAGGGCCATTCCAAGACAAGCAGTGATAATTTCAAGTCACACATAGCCAATATGAAGAGAGAGCTCATCATGGGTTGGATTGTCCTTGAATAGTGAGTGGAAGTCATGGAAGAAGGAGAAATCATCTTTATTAAAATCATTCTGACTTTTCTGAATATCTTAGAAAGGAATGCTCAGCTTTTCAATCTAATAATCTATAGAAATTTGACAATTTTCGCTTCCCCACTATAACTTATAAAATGATAGACTGGCCTCAGGCTTTAATGAATTATTCATTTTTTATATGTATTTTCTAAATATGGTATTTGATATATGCAAGAGTATATATGTAATATGTATCTACACTATGATTCCTATTAATAAAATGTGTATCCATACATCTATCACTCTAAGAAACAAAGTAGTGTCTAGCATAAATAATTTATTCTTTAATCAAATTCCTGCTTAGTGGTATTCCAGTGATAGCCATACTGTGACCTGTGTTGTGGACATAGATCCTAAGTAAATATTTGTTGTGTATTATACTAAGAGTATAGATGGTCATTTGACAAATACTCAAAGATAATTTTATATCTCTCCCCTTGACCTCCTTTCATCTTATCTTCACAAAATTACAATCTCATTTCCTTGTTTACCTTTTCATCTTAATTTATAGTTATAATCTCATTTATCATACATACATATATGTATACATTCATAACACATTAAAATATAGCAAAATGTATTTAAAACATTTGAAAGGGATTAAACTTGGTGCAAGATCATCAGGAAAGGGTATCATTATCTCCTTAATTTAGTTTTAGATATCCATTTTTCAGCTAATAACTAATTTCTATTCCTAATTATTGAGTACTTTGCCGTCTCTGATTATAATACTTAGATTTTGGAATCTTTTTGCTATGTAGAAATACAGGGTGTTATATCTTGTAAGAGCATTGCTACTCTTAAAATTCTGAAACATGTTAAAATATACATATATAAAGACTTCAAAGTTGGTGGAAGGTATGTGGAAATTAGGAGAAAAAATACACATGGAAAGATAAGGAAAACATTATTGTGAAGGTAAGAAATTGAAGAAAATATTGTAATAAAATGTTATGTAAAATGAATAATAGACATCTTATTATTAGGGTGGCAGAACATTTGGTAAACTAAAACAACACTGAACTTGCAGTGCAACCTGATATATATATATATATCACATAATTATGAGGCTGAAATCTGTTCTGCAAGTTGGAGAACCAGGAAAGATAGTGATGTAGTTCTAGTATGAGACCAAATGCCTAAAAACCAGAACAATTAACATATGAGTTATAATTCAAGTCTGAAGGCCTGAGAACCAGAGACAGTGATTAGTCCCAGTCCAAAGGCAAAAGAAGACAATGTCCCAGATAGATGTGTGTATGTGTGTGTTTGGGTGTGTGAGAGAGAGAGAGAGAGAGAGTGAGAGAATTCTCTCTTCCTTCACCATTTTCTTTTCAGACACTCACTGAATAGGAGATGCCTACTTACACTGGTGAGGGAAATCTTTACTGATTCAAATGACAATCTCTTCTGGAAACACCCTCACAGACACAACCAGAAATATTTAACCAAATATCTGGACATCCCATAGTCAAAGTGACACATAAAACTAACCATCACACTACCTAAAACATATTCTCCATAGCTGTAATAAAAGAGAAATAAAATAATTTTTTGTGGTTGTGTGCTTTAAAATGTGATGAAAATAATTTAAAGTATAAGAGATGTTTAAAAATTGCATTCTGTGCAAATAATTTATATATACTATTTTTTATTTCTCTATATTTATATAGATATTTCTAAATATTTTTTACTTTTATTTTATTAGAGATTCACATCTATTTACAATACTGGTAGATAAGAATTAAGTGAAACTTCTCTGAGGAAAGCAAGCATAGAGAATTTCTCTTTGTAATAGAAAAAAATGGCTAAGGAGTCCAAGATTTCTAGGAGGTAAAATTTAACCTCTGCCCTCTGTAACTTTCTAGTAAGTAGATTTACACTTCCAGTGTAGTTTTTCATTGATTTTATAGCTACGAATAATAGAATCCTCATCTCCTCTTCCAAACATGGCTTTGTTAGAGATCAAATGACAATGTATAGATTGGTACAATTTTCTACATATTAATGTGAAGACAATTATAATAATAAATCATTAACAATAATAAAAGAATAAAATAACAACAAAAAGCCAAAGCCAGTTCAAAGTGTAAAACCCCATGTTTAGTGAACCATCACTTTTGTGTGGGACCACTGCTTAGGGAGAAACAACTTGACCCCTACTAAATGTACAGTTCCTATTGTCCTACCATTCTTGGCTAAACTCTCTGCATGGTGAATTGGGGCTTGATTTTTCTAAAAGTTTGTCTATTGAGTGACATTGCACCCAGAATTGAAGGAAATAATTTTTTTTTTTACCAATTATAAAAGGCGTGGTGTTTTTTTTTTTTTTTTTGCAACTCATCACAAGTAACTTTATTCCACAGCATGTTGAAGGGAATGTTATTCTCAGGAAGATGTTCAGGATTGAAATAATTAAAAACAAAAAACCTTAAAAGTACACACATTTATGTATCTCTTCTTTTCATTAAATATGTATCTGTTTAGCAAAAAAATGTTAGACTCTTTCGTACAGAATCAAAGCAAGAAAAAAAACCTGACGACAAACCAACGACGACAACCCCAAACCTTTGCGAACTGTCAACACCTGTAATAATGACAGTGATTTAAACGTGGACTTCTGACAGCTTGATCACGCCGTGGAACCCGTGCTGCGACCCCAAACCCTTAGACAGCAAGCACCTGGCCCATGGGCATTTAGGTCTAGTGTATCAGAAAGGAAGTGTGGCCACCAACTTCATCTCCAGCGCCTCCCGCTATGGGGCTGGGAGGAAGAGAGGGAATGCAGAGGGCAGGTCTGGCCTGGGGGAGGAACTCCAGATTAGCTGGGAGGGGAGAAGGTTGGTCATGGTCACAGTGCAGATGTGAGGAGGGCATGGAGCCTGTGGACTGCATCTGGAGACCCAGTGCTGCTGAGAACTAGGATGAGGCTGCTGTTGCTTTTGGAGCCAGAGAGAAACAGGATGAGGCAAAGGCCAGGACGGTGGAGGGAGGGCATTTGAAAGCTGATTTCAATTCACATGGACCTGGTGGTATGAGCTGACTCTAGGCAGAGTAGGCGGGGAAGGAGGGAGTCAAGAGGCAGTGTTTGGTCCTCTCAAGCAGCTAGGCTGTTTCTTCCAGACACTGCCCTTGGTCTGCTGGCAAGTTCTGGGGGACAGTCTGGTGCTGCTGGCTTTCATACTCCAGGAAGGGAGGATGTGTCTGCTGGGGATGAGGATGAAAGGCCTTCTGGCTCTCTTTTGGGTAGTGGGTTTTGCTCTTCTCCCACCAAGTGCCTGCAGAGATTGGAAGTGACCTAAAGCAGTGGAGTCTGGAAGCAGAATCAGAGAGGTGAGCAAGACGCCAGGTAGGGGCAGAAAAATGCCAGGGCTAGAGGCAAGGCCAAAGAAAATGTTGACCCACAGCTTCCCTTTACCACAGAGGATTCCAAGATCATTTCCTACCATGGATCTTGTTTATGGGAGATAGCCCCAGCAATTGCAACAAGATTGTCCTGTAATCCCAGAATGTCTGAGCTAGAACAAATATCAGAGCCATGCAATCCATATTACAGATTAGGAAGCTAAAGATCAAAGATTTTCCTCTAGAAAATGGAAGACATAAGAATAGGTAGATTTCCTGCCCCATATCTCTCTTGAACCTCTACAACCCTCACCCTGGAATTGCCCCAGATGAAAGAATTATGGCTGCCATAAAAGTAAATGTGAGAAGGGTACTAGAAATTTTTTGGTTGAATTACCTTTCGTTTTATATAACCTAAATCTCCCCCTCACCCTCACATTGGACCTGGCACCTAACTCTAACCATAACTCTATCATCCCCATATACCTAGCCAAAAGCCTAAACCTAACCCTAGCCCCTGGTCCCTGAATCCAAGGCCTCACCATCACCATCCTCGTCATGAACGCCTCACCGTAGCCCTGAACTTCTTCCTCACACTCGCCCTCACATTAGACCCGGCCCCTAACTAACCGTAACTGTATCATCCCTGTACAGCTTTCCGAAAGCATAACCCTAAATTTAGCAGTGGCCACTGAACCCATCTCCTCACCATCATCATCGATTTCATCCACACAGCACCATAACCCTGAACCTCAATCTCTCCCTAGCCCTCACATTACATACGGCTCCTAACAATAACCGTAACCCTATCCTCCCATAAACCTTACCGAAAACCTAACCCTAACCCCAGCACTGGCCCCTTAACCCAACCACTCACTGAAACCTTGGACATACCCAACACCTCACCGTAACCCTGAACTTCAATCTCATCCTAGCCCTCACATCACACCTGGCCCCTAACTCTAAACTTAACCCTATCTTCCACGCACTCTTTAGTAAAAGAGTAACCCTAAAGCTAGCCCTAGCCCCTGAAACGAACACCTTACCGTCACTATTGACGTCACCCACACCTCACTGTAACCCTGAAACTCAAGCTATCCTATGCCTTCACAGTAGACACGGCCATTTTACAGTAACCCTAACCTCCATGTACACCTTCCAGAAGGCCTAAACCTAATCCTAGCCATGGCCCCTGAACCCAACCCCACACCGTCACCTTTGACTTCACCCACACCTGACTGTAACCCTGAACCTCAGTTTTGCCTTCGCTTTCAGAATAGACAGAGCCCCTAACTCTAATCATAAACCTATCCTCCCATACACCTTACCAAAAAACTAATCCTAACCCTAGGCATGGCCCTTGAACCCAACCTCTTATGGTCACCATTGACGTTACCCACACCTCACCGAAACCCTGAACTTCAGTCCCGTCCTCGCCCTCACATCACATCTGGGCCATAACTCTAACCTTAACCCTATCTTCCCCATACACTTTAGCAAGAGAGTAACCCTAATGCTAGCCCTGGCCACTGAAAAGAACACCTCAACATCGGTCTCACCCACACCCCACCATAACCCTGAACCTCAATCTCACATTCACCCTCATATTAGACCAGACCCCTAATTCAAACTGTGACCCTATCTTTGCTGTACATCTTACTGATGGCCTAAACCTAACCCTAGACTAGAGCACTGAACACAACAGCTCACTGTCGCCATCAACGTCATGAACACCTCACCATAACCCTGAACTTCAATCTCACCCTTGCCCTCACATTATACATGGCCCCTAACTCTAATCATAAACCTATCCACCCGTATACCTTACCAGAAACCTAACCCTCACCCTAGGCATGGCACTTGAACCCAACCCCTCACCGTCACCATCAACGTCACCCACACCTCACTATAACTCTGAACATGAATCTCACCCTCGCCTTCATATTAGACTGAGACCCTAACTCTAACCATAACCCTATCCTCCTCGTGCACCTTACCAAAAGCAAAACCCTAACCGAATCCCTGACGCCTGAACTCAACCCCTCATTGTCACCATCAACGTCACCCACACCTCACTGTTACCCTGACCTAAATCTCGCCCTTGTCTTAACATTAGACCAGGCCCCTAACTCTAACCGTAACCCTATCTTCTCTGTACACCTTACCGAAAACCTAACTAACCCTTGCCCAAGCACTGGCCCCTGAACACAACCCCTCAGCATCACAATTGATATCACCCACACCCCACTGTAACCCTGAACCTCTATCTCGTCCTCGCCCTCACATTAGACCCAGCCCCTAACTCTAACCATAACTGTGTCCTCCCCATACACCTTACTGAAAGCCTAACCCTAACCCTAGCCCTGGCCCTTGAACCCAACCTGTTGACATCACCCACACCTCATGGTAATTTTTTAGATTTAGTGGCTTAGAAAGTAATACTTTATCTGTATTTGAATGACTACTGCCATTAAATTAAATACATCCATTTGAAATCAGGACTTGTATTATTTGTTTGGAATATTTGATAATAGATTCCTTAGATGTTAAGCATAAATTATTTTCCTTGTAGATTAATAAATTCACCTATGACTGGAAGTATATTTTCTTTTCACATTGGTGGAATTTCCTTCTACCAGAGGGTTTATACAGCCCATGTTATCTCCTTATAAAATCTTAGTTCTTATGTATAAAATTCACCACCTCCACACTCAAAAGTATCTACTGACTGTATATAAATTCAGGTAATCTAATGATGTAATGTTTAAAACTGCCAGGTTATTTTCCAGGTAAGTCAAAGTTGAGATTAAATCCTTTCCTCACATGTTAACTGCTTCACTGATATAAGGCTTTTGAAATTATACCAAGTTTAGAATTTATTCATAATTTTGGTCTAACCTGCTTTATCCCTATAGTTTTTAAGGAATTGGTGGATTTTTTTAAATGTCCTCTAAGTTTGTATGTGTTTTTTGTTCTCTTAGCAAATGACATCAAATTCAAATCAATGCAGCTATATAAAAAAAACAAGTGTGTTCTGCAACCTGAAAAACTGACATGTAGAACTCAACTTGATAGTGCATTTCAGCTAAATCTCATCAGAACTCAAAAAGAAAATGTGACGTTTAGTTCAGTGAATTTTTTTTTTTAAATCCAAAAGAATTTGCTCATTGAGAACAAGGCAGGCACTTCAACCATTTCTTAAGTGAAAGTGTATTCTTGAATGACAAAGCATATACATTTTCTCTCTTTAGTGGTAAACACCCTCTCTGAATTTTCCTAGGCATACAGCTCCTAAAATAATTGGACTACACATTGAATTTCAAAACTCCTATTCCATTAGGGAGGCTTTGCTTTCAATCTTTGCTATTTCTTCATTTTGGTCATTAAGATTTTGGAACCAGAAAGCATGTTATAATATAATAAACAGCCCTATTTACAGCCAAGGACTTTACATTTTAGATGAGCAAAGGCATTTCCAAATTCCTTTGAGATAAATTGGAAATGTTTCTACTGCAGGTTTCTGGAAAATATTTTCCAGTTATGATATTTTTACTTGAAATTGAAGATATTATACTTCTTGAAGTTAGCTCTACAGAAACTAGTAAGCTTTCTGCTTTCTGTGTTGTAAACTTACCTGTGACTGAGCTTGAAATTAATAAACGAGGACATTGGCAGGTAATTAGAACAGAAGTAGCATTAATCAAAAGAAAAAATAAGCTTGAAGTTCATGTGTAAAAGTATAATTCAGGAATTTTCTAGAGAATTCTGTTTTTTTAAGTGTAGTAAATATTTATTATCCCTCAGTTAAGTAGCCTGAATTTAAGATTTTTACTCTTGATTCAATTATAGTTCCTTAGAGGATATGAACAACAAATTACACAAAACAAGACAAAAGGAAAGATACCATGTTAAGACTATATATAAAGAAGTTTGAAAGCCTTTCTACAAATAATGTCACTGTATACTTGGATTTCTTGGGTACATCCTGCATTATGATTTTTGTCCTGTAATAATTATTAATTTCACTATTTTAACTCTCAAACTGACCAGGTTTGTATTGTAAATGATATGGATAAACCAGTATTATAAAAAATTATCCAGGTGAAAAAGGAGAATTCCAGAACATTTCAACTTAAAGTTATACATACCATATGCATGCTGTCTTTGAGATACTGAAAACAATCTTTCATGCTAAAGCATAGATTACAAGCATGAGGCTAATAATAAAAGAAAAAGGAGAGGCATATAAATTATATTCTGAAACCTTTCTGCTCTGCGAAGGACTCTGGTTTTATCCCAAAGCCAGTGGGAATGGAAATAAATAGTTAAACAAAGAAACTATATAACTAGATTTGAATTGTAGAAAGAGATATAAGCAAAACACTGAAAGATGTAAATTTGATATTATGGCCATTGTCAATAATTCAGAAAAAATATTATGAGAGCTTGAACTAAGGCAATGACATTTAATATGGAGAGAAGCAGAAGCATTCAAAATGATATCAAAAAGCTTGAATTACAGATCAACATCTCCTAGGCTTCATAATTTAAAAAGTTTTATGATATGAAATTCATTGTTTTTTAAATTATCATAACTGAAAAAGTAATGAAACATTTAAGTGAAATACGACAAATGAAATTTTAAATATATATTAACCCAACATCAGAGCACCTAAATACATTAGGCAAATATTAATAGATATGAAGGGAGAAATAAACAATACAATAATAGTAGAGGACTTTAATATCCAATTTTCAACAATAGATAGATCATACACATAGAAAATCAACAAGGAGGGAGACAGATTAAAGATGGTGGCATGAGAGGTGAGACAGAGCTTCCTCCTAAAACCGCAAATAATACAAAAATATAACTGATACAACTAGTCCTGAAAGAGCAACAAGAAAGAGGACTGCGTCAAACTGCATACACCTGGAGACAAGAGCAGACCTCACAGAACAGGGTAATTACTAAAGCTGTGGCCCAGAGAGAACCAAGCCCTTCCCCCAACCCAGTTCACAGGCAGGAGGAAGAGAAATGGAGCAGGGAGGGAGGGGAGATCTGGGACTGCTGAATACCTAACTCCGGAGATCTGCTCTGGGAGCACAAACCTACATTTCATGGTGCTTGCATGATACTCTCGTAATTAGGGGATTGGAAAGCTAAGACAGGCAGAATTCCTGGAGAGACTGAGATTCCAGCTGCTTGTGGAAAGCAGGGATCCATATCCAGCTGCTCTGGGACAAAAGAAAGGCAGGCAGTCTGAGAGACTTCCTAACAAGGAAGCCCTTAGCAAGAGGACTGCTAAAGGGGCAAGGATTGCACAGAGCTTACTGCTCAGGAGAAAGAACAGGTAGACAAACTGTCCAGGTGCACTCTGCCCAGGAGGTTGGGAGCTTTCACGATCTTAAGGAGCTCCAGCTCCCTGGCTGCTTAAACAGCTCCAAGAACCCCCTCCGTGATAGGCCGCCTACTGTGCCCTTCTCCTGGTCAGCCCCAGTTGGCTCACAAACCTGCAAAACCTACCCTGGCATTATGCCAGCCAGAGGGAAGAGCTCTTTACAGCAACTACAAACACAAAGCATAGTCTTATACCTGTGTGCTCAGCCCACTGGTTCAGGCAGTGGAGACAGGCATAGCAGCCGGGAAGCAGAAAACAGCTCTATCCTCCCCCCCGGCAACAATACCACTCCCCTGCAAACCCTGACACTGCTTCAGGGAATGAGCAGCTCCAGAGAGTAGAGCTTCTGGCACTAGAGGGTGCCATATGCTAATATGAAATGCCAAACCTGGTTCAGAGTAAAATTATTAATACAACTCCACAAAAAGATTTAAATGATACCAAACTCATGACTCTCTCTGAAAGGGAGTTCAAAATAATAATCATTAACACGCTCATGGAGGTACAGAAAGATATTCAGGAATGAACTCCGGTCGGAGATCCAATCATTGAAGAGCACAATGGACGGTATTAAAAGCAGATTGGATATGGTGGAGGAGATGATAAATGAAATAGAAACTAGAGAAGAGGAATACAAAGAAGCTGAGGCACAGAGAGAAAAAAGGATCTCTAAGAATGAAAGAATATTGAGAGAACTGTGTGACCAATTCAATCGGAACCAGGAGAAGAAGAGAGAGAAAAAGGGATAGAAAGTGTCTTAGAGGAGGTTATTGCTGAAAAATCCCCCAAATCTGGGGAAGGAGATAGTGTCTCAGGCCATGAAGGTGCACAGCTCTCCCAACACAAGGGACCCAAGGAAGACAACATCAAGACATACAATAATTAAAATGGCAAAGATCAAGGATAAGAACAGACTATTAAAAGCAGCCAGAGAGAGAAATAAGATAACATACAAAGGAAAGCCCATCAGGCTACCATCAGACTTCTCAACAGAAACCTTACAGACCAGAAGGGAGTGGCATGATGTATTTAAAGCAATTAAGCAGAAGGGCCTTGAGCCAAGATTACTTTATCCAGCAAGATTATCATTTAAATTTGAAGGAGGGAATAAACAATTTTCAGATAAGCAAAAGCTGAGAGAATTTACCTCCCACAAGCCATCTCTACACTGTATTTTGAAGGGACTGCTATAGATGGAAGTGTTCCTACAGTTCAATAGCTGTCACCAGAGGTAATAAAACAATAATAAAGTAGAACAGCTAATTACTAAGCAAATGCAAAATTAAATTAACTATCCCCAAAGTCAATAAAGGGATAGACAAAGAGTACAGAATATGATACCTAATATATAAAAAATGGAGGAGGAAGAAAAAGGAGGGGGAAGAAAAAAAAACCTTTAGATTGTGTTTGTAATAGCATATTAAGTGAGTTAAGTTAGACTCTTAGAGAGCAAGGAAGTTAACCTTGACCCTTTGGTAACCACAAATCTAAAGTCTGCAATGGCAATAAGTACATACCTATCCATAATCACCCTAAAAGGAAATGGACTGAATACACCAAAAAAGGAAATAGAGTAAATGAATGGATTAAAAAAAAGGACCCATCTATATGCTGCCTACAAGAGACTCAGTTTAGACCCAAAGAAATACATAGACTAAAAGTGAAGGGATGGAAAAAGACGTTTCATGCAACTAATGGGGAGAAAAAAGCAGGAGTTGCAGCACTTGTATCAGAAAAAATAGTCTTCAAAATAAAGAAAGTCACAAGAGACAAAGAAGGACATTACATAATGATAAAAGCGTCAATCCAACAAGAAGATATAACATTATAAATATCTATGCACCCAACACAGGGACACCTACATATGTGAAACAAATACTAAGAGAATTAAAGGGGAAATAGAATGCAATGCATTCATGTTAGGAGGCTTCAACACACAACTCACTCTGAAGGACAGATCAAAAAAACCAGAAAATAAGTAAGGAGACAGAGGCACTGAACAATATATTAGAATAGATGGACCTAACAGACATCTACAGAACTCTACACCCAAACGTAGCAGAATACACATTCTTCTCAAGTGCACATGGAACATTTTCAAGAATAGATCATATACTAGGCCACAAAAAGAGCCTCGGTAAAATCAAAAAGATTGAAATTGTACTAACCAGTTTCTCAGACCACAAAGGTATGAAAATAGAAATAAATTACACAAAGTAAATGAAAAATCCCACAAACACATGGAGGCTTCACAATATGCTCCTAAATAACTAATGGATCAAAGACCAAATAAAAACTGAGATTAAGCAATATATGGAGACAAATGACAACAATAATTAAACAGAGCAAAATCTGTGGGATGCAGTGAAGGCTGTGCTAAGAGGAAAGTACATTGTAATACAGGCCTACCTCAGGAAAGAAGAACAATGACAAATGAGCAGTCTAAACTCACAGTTAATGAAACTAGAAAAAGAAGAACAAATGAGATCCAAAGTCAGTAGAAGGAGGGACATAATAAAGATTAGAGGAGAAGTAAATAAAATTGACGAGAATAAAACAATAGAAAGGAACAATGAAAGCAAGAGATGGTTCTTACAGAAAAAGAACAAAATAGATAAACCCCTAGCCAGACTTAACAAGAAAAAAAGAGAGTCTACTCACATAAAGAGAATCAGAAATGAGAAAGGAAAAATCACTGTGGACACCACAGAAATACAAAGAACTATACGAGAATACTATGAAAAATCATGTGCTAACAAACTGGATAACATAGAAGAAATGGACTCTCTAGAAAAATACAACCTTCCAATGCTGACCCAGAAAGAAACCAAAAATATGAATAGACCAATCATCAGCAACCAGATTGATCTGGTAATCAAAAACCTACGTAAGAACAAAATGCCTAGACCAGATAGCTTCACCACTGAATTTTATCAAATATTTATTGAAGACCTAATACCCATTCTCCTTAAAGTTTTCCAAGGAGTAGAAGAAGAGGCAATACTTCCAAACTCATTCTATGAGGCCAGCATCATTCTAATACCAAACCCAGGCAAAGACATCACAAAAAAAGCAAATTACAGACTAATATCCCTGATGAACATAGATGCAAAAATACTCAACAAAATATTAGCAAACTGAATTCAAAAATACATCAGAAGGGTAATCCATCATGATCAAGTAGGATTTACTCCAGGGATGCAAGGATGGCACAACATAGAAAATCCATCAACATCAGCCACCACATCAACAAAAAGAAGGAGAATAACCACATCATCATCTCCACATATGCTGAAAAAGCACTTGACAAAATTCAACATCCATTCATGATAAAAACTCTCAACAAAATGGGTATAGAGGGCAAGTACCTCAACATCATAAAGGCCATAGATAAGAAACTCACAGCCAACATTATACTTAACAGAGAGAAGCTGTAAACTTTTCCTTTAAGATCGGGAACAAGTCAAGGATGCCCACTCTCCCCACTTCTATTCAACATAGTATTGGAGGTCCTAGCCATGGCAATCAGGAAATGCAAAGAAATAAAAGGCATCCAGATTGGCAAGGAAGAAGTTAAAGTGTCCCTGTTTGCAGATGACATGATATTGTACATAAAAATCCCTAAAGAATCCACTTCAAAACTGCTACATCTAATATCTGAATTCAGCAAAGTTGCAGAATTCAAAATTAACACACAGAATTCTGTGGCATTCCTATACACTAACAACGAACTAGCAGAGAGATAAATCAGGAAAACTATTCCATTCACAGTTCCATCAAAAAGAATAAAATATCTAGGAATAAATCTAACCAAAGAAGTGAAAGACCTATACTCTGAAAACTAGAAGACACTCATGAGAGAAATTAAAGAAGATAGCAATAAATGGAAACACATTCCCTGCTCATGGATAGGAAGAATTGATATTGCCAAAATGGCCATCCTGCCCAAAGCAATCTACAGATTCAATGCAATTCCTATCAAACTACCAACAGCATTCTTCAATGAACTAGAGAAAATTGTTCTAAAATTCACATGGAACCGAAAAAGACCCCGAATAGCCAAAGCAATTCTGAAAAGGAAGAATAAAGCTGGGGGGATTACATTTTCCAACTTGTAGCTCTACTACAAAGCCAGAGTAATCAAGACAATTTGGTACTGGCACAAGAACAGACCCATAGACCAATGGAACAGACTAGAGAACCCTGATATAAACCCAACCATATATGGTCAATTAATATATGATACAGCAGCCATGGACATACAATGGGGAAATGACAGCCTATTCAACAGCTGGTGTTGGCAAAACTGGACAGCTACATGCAAGAGAATGAAACTGGATTATTGTTTAGCCCCATACACAAAAGTAAACCCAAAATGGATCAAAGACTTGAATGTAAATCATGAAACCGTAAAACTCTTAGAAGACTACATAGGTAAAAATCTCCTGAGTATAAGCATGAGGAACCACTTCCTGAATGCATCTCCTGGAGCAAGGAAACAAAATGAACTCATGGGACTATATCAAACTAAAAAGTTTCTGTACCGCAAAGGACACCATCAAAAGAACAAAAAGGCATCATACAGTATGGGAGAATATATTTGTAAGTGACATATCCGACAAAGGGTTAACATCCAAAATATATAAAAACTTACACGCCTCAACACCCAAAAAACAAATAACCCGATTAAAAAATGGGCAGAGGATATGAAGAGACAGTTCTCCAAAGAAGAAATTCAGATGGCCAACAGACACATGAAAAGATGCTCCACATCACTAATCATCAGGGAAATGCAAATTAAAACCACAATGAGATATCACCTCACACCCGTTAGGATGGCCACCATCCAAAAGACTAAGAACAACAAATGCTGGCAAGGATGCGGAGAAAGGGGAACCCTCCTACACTTCTGGTGGAAATGTAAGCTAGTTCAACCATTGTGGAAAGCAATATGGAGGTTCCTCAAAAAACGAAAAATAGAAATACCATTTGACCCACGAATCCCACTCCTTGGAATTTACACAAAGAATACAACTTCTCAGATTCAGAAAGACATATGCCACGCTATATTTATTGCAGCACTTTTTACAATAGCCAAGATATGGAAGCAACCTAAGTGTCCATCTGTAGATGACTGGATGAAGAAGAAGTGGTACATATACACAATGGAAAACTATTCAGCCATAAGAAAGAAACAAATTCTACCATTTGCAACAACATGGATGGAGTTGGAGGATATTACACTCAGTGAAATAAGCCAGGGGGAGAAAGACAAGTGCCAAATGATTTCACTCATTTGTGGAGTATAATAATGAAGGAAAACTGAAAGAACAAAATAGCAGCAGACTCAGAGACTCCAAGAAGGTACTAGTGGTTACCAAGGGGGGTAGGGGTGTCGGAGGGTGGGTGGGGAGGGAGGGAGAAGGGCATTGATGGGTATTATGTTTAGTACACATGGTGTGGAGGGTCACCGGGAAACAGTGTAGCATAGAGAATGCAAATAGTGAATCTGTGGCATCTTACTACACTGAAAGACAATGACTGCATTGGGGTATGGATGGGGACTTGATAATATGGGTAAATGTAGTAACCACATTGTTTTTTCATGTGAAACCTTTATAAGAGCATATATCAATATTACCTTAATTAAAAATAAAAAATTCTTTATGTGCTATAAATACTAATATATTTGCAGTTAACATGATTGTATGTCTACGAGTGGCTGTATAATAAATACCCCAGAAACAAAAAGTGGGTCAAGGTAGATAAAACTAGGATTTTGGAAACTGAGTCCTAGAAGGTTTATTTTGCTGTTATTTCTGTTTTTGTGTATGTGAAAACTGCAGTTATAGAACATTAATTTATGGAGAATCTGTTGCATCAGCCACAAGAATCCAAGTGATTATTCATTCCTTGTATAGTTCCCTATTTGAGTCCTATATAGAGTGAAAACAACACCAAAAGGGATGCATTTGGGAAAGCGTTTTGACAACTGCATACCTTCACTCCTCATTAATAATTTAAAGCTCACATTGTAGATTTCACTAGGTGGGGTGACTGGATAATTTATCTAGGCAATGTATGTTAAATAGTATGAAACTGGTGGCCAGCAGTATAAACAGGGAACATCCCAGACAACTGGGCACATGAATATATTCTATTGATATTCAGTTTAAAATAGCTGCCTACACACTCAGCCAGAAGAAGAAAGGGAAAAAAATCTACTTGTGATGCCTAATAAGATTTAGTCAGTCTCAGTTTTACCGGTAACCCCAGGCCATTCTGCACCTGTGTGGTTCAAGGACAGACTGGTAGCTTGTACTTGATGACTGTTATGATTGTGAAGCTTACCAAGATGTGAGTCAGCATGCCTGCTGCACCTCAGCCTATTTGCTCAGACTTTTCCTCCTATTTGCCCACAACTTATTTTGCTTTGTATATACATAAATAGACACTCCCCAGTAGACAAAGCTACAGAGGCACAAAAGAGTCAAAACATGTCACCTCAAATTTAAGTTGCTCAGACAGGATGCAACAGACTGTCAAGGTAAAAATAATTCACTTGAATACACAAATGCCTTAAACTTGAGAATTTGCAACCCAAATTCCACCCATGTTTAGTTGGATCAGAACTTAATACTCTATTTAATTGAATTTATCTCAGAATTATAGCTCCCTTTATGGTCCCATGCAATTGTAAAGATGAAGACTATACCCTAAGGCAAAAGACTAAAATGCCTGCATCTGCATTTGAGTGCAGAGGGGAAAAGGGGAGAAAACAGAGACTGATCTAAAAATGCCCATGTCCTGTCCCTAACTCACCAGACAAGTCACCCCTTCTCCCAGGAGAGGGAAATCTCAGATGGTGTAGTACTTGATGCCCTTCCACGTAAAAATATCAGCAAGAGGAATGAAAGTTACTGTCATCACTATTGACAGCAAAACTTGGAAGATGTATGAACTCTCTCACATGTTAAGTGACAGCTGACTAGTACTTAAGTAGGTAAAAATTATTTATCTTTAATCATACTCTTTAATAAATATTTCCCTGTTGGAAGCTATATTTCTCTCCTGATGAAATGTCATAAAAATTGATGATTCTCCTAAAAAAGTAGCTATTTCTTTTTAGTGCTTTTTTTAATTCTCTTAACTACTCCCAAACTTCTCCTATAGAAAGAAACTGAGCCCTGAAGGACATAAGTATAGGCTTAACTCTTGAACTAGGACAACATATTAATAATGTAATCATAAAACATGTTATGTTCAGAAACTAAAATCAATAATAACTATCTCTAGATTATATAGAGAAAAATTGTTTAATGGAAATGAAAATTATTAGAGAACAGATTACAGTTCTAATTTATAATCATAACACTGACAAGGTTGGAGATTGTGAGCAAGTTACATAATCTTGAGTTTCTGCAACATTACCTTTAAAAGGGAAAAAATTTTTGACTACTTCGAAAGGACTTTTATGCAAACTGATGGTTTATTAAATTCATTTATGTATGTGAAAAATTAAACATCAAGTTAAAATTGTTCGGCAACAGCACAGTGCATGTTTTTGATTCTTATTAAGCCATTTTGATTAATTGGAAAAAGAAACACTGAGCATAGTTCTATGAAAATAGTAACTATGAACAAGGTACTTTTTCATTTTGCAAAAGTATCATATTAAACCGGTAAAATCAGTATTAGAAGATTCTGGATATGATTTTACTTATTATCTTAGAAGTACAGAATTTTAAAGCCCAAAACACTGAGCATACATTTACCAAAGCTCTGTGGTAAATATAAACTCTCACCACATTAAAGAGGACTGTTAAATATATCCTTTTCAGGACTCAGTAAAGTTTGGCCAAACTAACCCTCCCAGAAGATGAGAGTTTGTTGGTGGTGAGTCATTAATGAAGTCAATCTCATGGAGAATGCAATGGTGTTTGTTCTTCTTTCTAAGGGGGAAGTTGTGTCTTTTTCCCTTCGTAAGATAAGTTGATGAATTAGAAGTATTTGCAAGAAGGAGAGACTGATGTTATACTCCTCAGCTCTGTGGTTTAGAAGCTGTAGTTGTTCATATACAATCAAGCAGAACACAATAGAAGCATGTGTCAAGGCTGAGCCAAGGAGAGAAGAGAATCTTTGAAATAGATGTGCAATCGAAATTTTTATTTAAACAAGCCTGAATCATTTAATATTAAGATTGAGTTTCAAGTATCAAAAGTTCTGTATTGAGTACCAAAATTTGACTCTTCTGATAACTGAAAGTGACTATAAATCTGTAGTATCTGCTGAGGGCCTTGGACATCTCCAACAAAACATGTTTGAATATTTGAATATACTGTAAGATAAATAAAGGCATGTTCTGTTTATACACTCAAAGTCCAGTCTATCTAATCAACTAGCTACATATTTTTATATGGCAATATTTTCTCTTCAGATTCTGTCCACTTATTGTTTCAGTGAAGTCTTGAGACTTTATAACCTCTATCAGTCTACCTTTATAATAATTCAAATGAAAACTATTTTGTGTGGACTTTGTTTTTATATCCAACCATTCATTCCAGAACATAGTCTCTTTTGGTTCTTATTTTTCTATCCTCTACTTTTGCAAACAGAAAATTCTTACATCTATGGCCAGTTCAGAAATTCCTTATAGTAAAACAGTAAAGTTCCAGTGTCTCCACCCCAAATAATGAATTATCAGAAAGAGAAATTAAGAAAACAAGCCTGTTTTTAATTGCATCAAATAGAATAAAATATGGAGGAATAAATTTAACCAAGGAGGTAAGAGCCCAGTACACTGAAAACTACAGAACATTAAGGAAAGAAATTGAAGAAGATGTAAATGAATGGAAAGATATTCCATGCTCATGAATTGGAATAATTAATAGTGTTAAAATAGCCACACTCCCAAAGCAATCTATGGATACAGTACAATACCTATCAAAATTCTCATGGAATTTTTCAGAGAAATATAATAAATAATCCTAAAATTTGTATGGAATTACCAAAGACCCCAAACAGCCAAAGAAATCTTGAGAAAGAAGGGCAAAGCTGGAGGCACCATGCTCCCTGATTTCAAACCCTATCACAAAGCTTTAGTAATTAGAACAGTATTATATTGGCATAAAAACAGACACAATGATCAGTGGAATAGAATAGAAAGCTCAGAAATAAACCCAGGGACATATGATCAATTAATTGAGGACAAAAGAGCCAAGAATGTGCAATGGAGAAAGGACAGTCTCTTAAACAAATGGTTCTGGGAAAACTAGATAGCCACATACAAAAGAATGAAACTGGACCACTATCTTATACCATATACAAAAATTAACTTAAAATAGTTTGAAGTCTTGAATTTAAGATCTGAAACCATAAAAATCCAAGAAGAAACAGTCAGTAAGTTCCTTGACATAATTCTTGGTGATGATTTTTTTAATCTAACACCAAAAGATAAAGCAAAAAAAAGCAAAAATAAACAAGTGGAACTACATCAACTAAAAAGCTTCTGTACAGCAAAGGGCACCATCAACAAAATAAAAAGGCAATATACTGAATGGGAGAAAATATTTGCAAATCATATGTCTGATGAAGAGTCAATATACAGACTATATAAAGAACTCATGCAACTCAACAACAAACAACAAACAACCTTAAAAAATGGGCAGAAGATATGAATATACATTTTTTCAAAGAAGACACGCAAATGGCCAGCAGGTACATGAAAAGATGTTCATCATCATTAATTATCAGGGAAATGCAAATCAAAACTAATGAAATATCTCCTCAAACTTGTTAGATAGCTCTCATTGAAAGGTAAGAAATAACAAGTGTTGGTGAGGATGTGGCAAAAAGGTAACATTTGTGCACTGTGTGTGGGAATATAAACTGGTGCAGCCATATGGAAAATAGTATGGAGGTTCCTCAAAAAATGAAAAATAGAACTATTATACAATCCATTAATTCCACCTCTGGGTATTTGACCCCCCAAAATTAAAACACTATTTCAAAAATATGTATGCACCTCCATGTTCATTACAGCATTATTTATAACAGCCAACATACCGAGGCAACATAAATGTCTATCAGTGGATGAATGAATAAAGAAATTGTGATATATATATATATATATATACAATGGGAAGTTATTCAGCCATAAAAGGGAATGAAATCTTGCCATTTGCACCATGGATGGACCTCAAGGGCTTTAAGCTAAGTGAAATAAGACAGACCAAAAAAGACAAATACTGTATGATCTTTTCCATATGTGGAATCTAAAAAACAACAAACAATAAAAAAAAAGACAAGCTTACAGATACAGAAAACAGAATGGTGGTGGCCAGATGCAGGGGGAAGGGAGTGGGAGAAATGGAAGAAAGGGGTCAAAAGATAAAACTATTAAAAAAAAACAAAAGGCACATCCTTCCTAGAGCTACATACAGAGATAAAATAATAAAATAAATTAAAATGTACTATGCTTATAATGCTATATTATGGGTTTATTGTCAATCCAGATAATGTCAATCAATTTCAGTCTTCCAATATCTGTATTCACAGTTGTGACATGTAATCACAATTATTTACATATGTCTAAGTTAAGACACTTATAAAATTATAAATTATATTTAAAAAACGAGTAAGGGAAAGGATCAAAAAAAGAAGGGCATGACAAGTCTGCACACATATTACAAGAAAAAATAGATATCAATTTTTAAAAAGAAATACAATGATACTATATTGGATCAAAATATAGTCCTGGAAAGAATATACATTCTCTCACTTATGAAAACTTAATAAACATTATGTATGACTAAAAATAAAACTCAAAGATGAGATAATATTAAGTATTATAAATAGGGATGTAATAGAATTAAGAAAATAAAGTATAAAACAAAATAAAACCTATTATAAAACTAATAAATAATATACGAAAATCGAGAAACAACAAAGGGGGGAATTAAAATCAAATTATGAAAAGTTTGACAAAATAATACTAAATTCAGAATAAAATTGGAAGGTCAAAGCAACAAAAATGAAGGTGATAATTTAAAAAATCAAATACTATGGCCCAACATAATTTTTGTCTTTGAAATAGAAACCCAAAAGTGGAACAGAATCTAGTATTCAGAAAATAAAAACAAAGGTAAAATTTAAAATACATTAAGAAATAATTCAGGAAATATGCAGGTATAGAACAATTGGCAATAATGTATGATTAAATTATCAAACTTCGAAAAAAAAAGAGAAAGCATTGTTCAGGTAGTCGAACACAAAAAAACAAGTCATCTACTGTGGAAAATAAAATTAGTCTGTCCTCAGACTTATCCACAGCAGCATTAAATAGCAAAATATAGTGGTGCAATAGATACAAAGTTCTGAGGGAAAATAAAAACCTGAGCCAAGATTTTGCACATAACCAAATTGTCCTTCAAGTACAATAAAACAAGACAAAACAATACAGAATGACAGATATTTTCAGACAAGCAGAAACTCAGGGAATATAGCATTTATGGGCCATTTTTTAAGGAAAATAAAGCAAATTTGATAAATAACACCAGCCAACTAAGTGATGAAGCAAAACAAAATCTGAAATGGAAAACCTGTCATAAAAGGACCAGCTGAGAACATTGAATTTGTTTAAAAATAGAATTAATACCACACACCTCTGGAAATGAAGGTTGTAAAACAGAACATGAATTTTATAAGCATTGACAATGTATAAATAATAATGTAACTTAAAAAATTGGCAGCAGAAGAGCACTATTTATCTAATCACTTTGAACAGAGATCCAAATATAGTTCTCTAAAACAAACATGCAGTTCAAAATAGACCATGTCCAAAAGATTAAAAAGTGATCTCTTACTTTTTATGAACACTTATTTCTTCCAAGTGAAAAATCTTACTTACATTAACTTATTGAGTCAAAATATTATTTTGTTTTAAAGTAATATGTTTAGCATGATGTGATTTCTGTGAAAATAATTTCTGTTTCTCACTAAACTTATTCAAATAGATAGAGAAAGGCAATGTAGAATGAGGTTCATCTAAACTTAACATGGCATTAGATGGAATTTTGGTGATTTTATATTTTCCTTTTTGTATTTGAGCTTTTCTGTATTACTTAAATTTTTGTATTGAATTCCCTTTATAGTGCAAGTACATTATGTTTCCAAAACCAATGCATTAAAAGAAAAGAAACTATAGGACAATTTTATATCTCTGGTACCAGAATTCAGTATAATGCTCTTTACATTGTAGGGATTCAGGAAAACCTTATTTAAAATCACTGAGATATTCATCTGAATTGTCTTTATCCATCAAACTTCATTACTTTCCCAGGCTGATCTTATCAGATACAGACCGTAATAAATGGTGTGTGTGTTTGAAGTATATTAGTTTACTATTCCCTTTCTTTCTCTCATCTTTATTCAGAAGAATTGTGACAGGTATCACACTTGCTTAGATACTAGCACTTAAATTTCCACAAATCAATTATTGATTTTAAAGTGTTTATTCAGTAAAATATGCACATGAACTCAGACATAACATCCCCTGAGGGTGAAAAATATGTTATATATACTGCTAAAAACAATAACAAAATTAGTTTTTTCATGCTTCCTAAAACAAATCCTAACTTGTGGTAGGTCCACAACTATCTGATTCTCACATTTCCTTCACCTGAAATTGTGGAGCGGTAAGAGGAATATGAAACAGGATATGGGGAACTTATACATTGTTTCCATCTCATTCATGATCAACAGTACTCATATATTCTACAGCAGAAAGGAAGATGAACTTAATAGCTCTTAATAACTCATCATTCATCAGGAATTTTCCATTTCTCTTAAAGTTCAAGCTGTCTTCCTGGTGCAGAGAATTCTTTAGTGTGTGTGTGAATATGTGTGCATGTGTGTGTTGCAGGTATACTGTTCTTGATCCTTACATGACAAATTTTCAAGACAATGACAAAGCTGGATCTTCTTTTAAAAACAAAACTTATGATTAAGCATTTTAGCATGATCTCCTTCCCAAATAATCTCACTGCAAGTTCATAATTCCTTATGTTGGTCATTAGTTTTCACTTATGATATGCATAGTATTATGTATAAAATCCTTAACTTTTGATGGCATACAGGTATTTTTCTGAGGGAGGTTAAACCCCTAGAATAAAATGTAATATTTTTAATGTAACATAATTTTACCATCAGCAGCACTTCATGAAGTGCTTTGATATGTCACACAGCACACACAAATCAAATTAGTTGTTCTATAGAATTTTTTTTATTAAGGTATCATTGATATACAATCTTATGCTCAGGTTTCACATGAGCAACATTGTGGTTACTACATTCCCCCTATTAGCAAGTCCCCACTACATACCCCATTACAGTCACTGTCCATCAGCATAGTAAGATGCTATAGAGTCACTACTTGTCTTCTCTTTGCTATACTGCCTTCCCTGTGCCACCCCCTACATTATGTGTGCTAATCATAATGTCCCTGAATCAACTTATCCCTCCCTTCCTACCCACCCTCCTCAGTCCCTTTCCCTTTGGTAATGGTTAGTTCATTCTTGGGTTCTGTGAATCTTTTGCTGTTTTGTTCCTTCAGTTTTTGCTTTCTTATTCTCCACAGATGAGTGAAATTATGTGCTACTTGTCTTCCTCTGCCTGCCTTATTTCACTGAGCATAATAACCTCTAGCTCCATCCATGTTGTTGCAAATGGTAGGATTTATTTTCTTCTTATGGCTGAATAATATTCCATTTTGTATATGTACCACATCTTCTTTATCCATCCATCTACTGAGGAGCACTTAGATTGCTTCCATATTTTGGCTATTGTAAACAGTGCTGCAATAAACATACAGGTGCATATGTCTTTGAATCTGTGATCCTGTTTTCTAGGGTAAATTCCTAGGAGTGAGATTTATAGGTCAAAGGGGATTTCTATTTTTGTTTTTTTGAGGAACCTCCATACTGCATTCCACAATGGTTGTACTAATTTACATTCCCACCAACAGTGTAGAGGGGTTCCCCTTTCTCCACATCCTCGCCAGCATTTGCTGTTGTTTGTCTTTTGGATGGTGGCCATCGTAACTGGTGTGAGGTGCTATCTCATTGTGGTTTTAACTTGCATTTCCCTGATGATTAGCAATGTGGAGCATCTTTTCATGTGCCTGTTGGCCATTGGAATGTCTTCTTTGGAGAAGTGTCTGTTTAGCTCCTCTGCCCATTTTTTTAATTGGCTTATTTGCTTTTTGTTTGTTGAAGTGTGTGAGCTCTTTATATATTTTGGATGTCAACCCTTTATTGGATATGTCATTAATGAATAATAGGATGCCTTTTTGTTCTACTATGGTGTCCTTTGCTTTACAGAAGCTTTTTTGTTTGATGTAGTCCCACTTGTTCATTTTTGCTTTTGTTTCCCTTGCTAAGGAGATATGTTCATGAAAAAGTTGCTCATGTTTATATTCAAGAGAGTTTTGCCTATGTTTTTGTCTAAGTTTTATGGTTGCATGACTTACACTCAGGTCAGGTCTTTGATCCATTTTGAGCTTACTTTTGTGTATGCAGTTAGACAGTAATTCAGTTTCATTCTCTTACATGCAGCTGTCCAGTTTTGCCAACATCACTTGTTGAAGAGGATGTCATTTCACCATTGTATGTCCATGGCTCCTTTATCATATATTAATCGGCCATAGATGTGTGGGTTTATATCTGGGCTCTCTAATCTGTTTTACTGATCTATGCATCTGTTCTTGTGCCCATACCAAATTGTCTTGATTGCTGTTGCTTTGTAGTAGAGCTTGAAGTTGGTGAGCATAATCCCCCCTGCTTTATTCTTCCTTCTCAAGATTGCTTTGGCTATTCGGGGTCTTTTGTGGTTCCATATGAATTTTAGAACTATTTGTTCCAGTTCATTGAAGAATACTGTCAGTATTTTGATAGGGATTGCATTGAATCTGTAGATTGCTTTAGGCAGGATGGCCATTTTGACAGTATTAATTCTTCCTACCCAAGAGCATGGAATGAATTTCCATTTATTAGTGTCTTCTTTAATTTCTCTTGAATGTCTTGTCATTTTTCAGGGTATAGGTCTTTCATTTCATTGTTAGGTTTATTCCTAGGTATTTCATTTTTTTGATGGGATTGTGATTGGAATTGTTTTCCTCATTTCTCTTTCTGCTAGTTCATCATTAGTATACAGGAACACAACAGATTTCTGTGTATTGATTTTATATCCTGCAACTTTGCTGAATTCAGATATTAGTTCTAGTAGTTTTGAAGTGGATTCTTTAGGGTTTTTTATGTTCAATATCATGTCATCTGAAAACTGTGATGATGTGCCTTCTTCCTTACCAATCTGAATGCCTTTTATTTCTTTATGTTGTCTGATTGCCATGGCTAGGACCTCCAGAACTATGTTGAATATAAAAGTGGGAGAGTGGGCATCCTTGTCTTGTTCCCAATCTTAAAGTAAAAGGTTTTAGCTTCTCGTTGTTATGTATGATGATCGCTGTAGGTTTTTCATATATAGCCTTTATGATGTTGAGGTACTTTCCCTCTATACCCATTTTGTTGAGAGTTTTTATCATGAATAGATGTTTAATTTTGTCAAATGCCTTTTCAGTATCTATAGAGATGATCATGTGATTTTTTATCCTTCTTTTTATTGATATAGTACATGATGGTGATGGATTTTCAAATGTTGTACCATCCTTGCATGCCTGGGATGAATCACACTTGATCATGGTGTATGATCCTGTTGATGTATTTTTGAATTCAGTTTGCTAATATTTTGTTGAGTATTTTTGCATCTATGTTCATCAGGGACATTGGTCAGTAGTTTACTTTTTTTGAGGTGTCTTTGCCTGGTTTTGGTATTAGAGTGATGCTGGTTTAATAGAATGTGTTTGGAAGTATTCCTTCCTCTTCTGCTCTTGGAAAACTTTAAGGAGAATGGGTATTATATCTACTCTAAATGTTTGTCAAAATTCAGCAGTGAATCCATCTGGTCCAGTTGTTTTGTTCTTGGGTAGTATTTTAATTACCAATTCAATTTCATTGCTGGTAATTGGTCTGTTCAGATTTTCTGTTTCTTTCTGGGTCAGCCTTGGAAGGTTGTATTTTTCTGGAAAGTTATCCATTTCTTCTAAGTTATCCAGTTTGTTATCATATAATTTTTCATAGTATTCTCTCATAATTCTTTGTATTTCTGTGGTGTCCCTAGTGGTTTTTCCTTTCTTATTTCTGATTCTTTTTATTTGTGTAGACTCTCTTTATTTCTTGATAAGTCTGGCTAGGGGTTTATCTATTTTGTTTATTTTCTCAAAGTACCAGCTCTTGCTTTCATTGATTCTTTCTATTGTTTTATGTTTCTCAATTTTATTTATTTATTCTCAGATCTTTATTATGTCCCTCCTTCTATTGACTTTGGGCCTCATTTGTTCTGCTTTTTCCAGTTTCAATGAATGTGAGTTTAAACTGTTCATTTGGAATTGTTATTACTTCTTTAAATAGGCATGGGTTGCTATATACTTTCCTCGTAGAACTGCCTTCGCTGCTTTGCACAGATGTTAGGGTATTGAGTTGTTGTTTTCATTTGTTTCCATGCATTTCTTGATCTCTGTTTTAATATGATCAAATGATAAATTGATTATTTAAGAGCATGTTATTAAGCCTCCATGTGTTTGTGAGCCTTTTTTTTTCTTTGTAAAATTTATTTCTAGTTTCATACCTTTGTGATCTGAGAAGTTGGTTGGTAGAATTTCAATCATTTTGAATTTGATGAGGCTCTTTTTGTTGTCTATTATGTGATCTATTCTTGAAAATGTTCCAGTACACTTAAGAAGCATGTGTATCCTGCTGCTTTTGGGTGTAATGCTGTATAGATGTCTGTTAGGTCCATCTGTTGTAATGTGTTGTTCAGTGCCTCTGTCTCCTTACTTATTTTCTGTCTGGTTGATCTGTCGTTTGGAGTGAGTGGTGTGTTGAAGTCTCCTAAAATGAATGCATTGCATTCTATTTCCCCCTTTAATTCTGTTAGTATTTGTTTCACATATGTAGGTGATCCTGTGTTGTGTGCATAGATATTTATAAGGTTATGTCCTCTTGTTGGAATGACCCTTTATCATTATATAATGTCCTTCTTTGTCTTTTGTTCCTTTCCTTGTTTTGAAGTCTATTTTGACAGATACAAGTACTGCAACTCCTGCTTTTTTCTCCCAATTGTTTGAATAAAATATCTTTTTCTATCCCTTCACTTTCAGTCTATGTATGTCTTTGGGTTTGAAGTGAGTGTCTTGTAGGCAGCATATAGATGAGTCTTGCTTTTTTATCCATTCTGTAACTCTGTCTTTTGATTGGTGCATTCAGTCCATTTACATTTAGGGTGATTATCAATATGTATGTACTTATTGCCATGGCAGGATTTGTATTCATGGTTAGCAAAAGTTCAAAGGAAGCTTCTTTACTACCTAGCAGTGTACCTTAACTGACTTGTTATGCTATTATAAACACAGTCTGCAGATTCTTTTTTTCTCCCTTATTTTTCTTCCTCCTCCACTGTTTATATATAGGTGTCAAATTCTGTACTCTTGGTGTATCACTTGACTGACTTTGTGGGTAGTTGATTTCATTTTGCATTTGATTAGTATTTAGTTGTACTTCCTTTGCTGGGGTTTTATTTTCTCTGGTGACAGCCATTTAGCCTTATGCACACTTCCATCTTAT
The DNA here is from genome assembly GCA_032199065.1 of Smutsia gigantea. Lineage (NCBI taxonomy): Eukaryota > Metazoa > Chordata > Mammalia > Pholidota > Manidae > Smutsia > Smutsia gigantea. The sequence continues at coordinate 153,184 of JAVSCE010016448.1, read as the reverse complement.
ATTCTTCCATTTTATTTTCTCTGGTGACCACTATATAGCCTTAGGTACACATTTAAAGAGTAGTCCTTTAAAATACAATGTAGAGATGATTTGTGGGAAGTAAATTCCTTCAAATTTTGCTTATCTCAGAATTGTTTAATCCCTCCTTCAAATATAAATGATAATCTTTCTGGGCAGAGTTTTCTTGGTTTGAAGACCTTCCATTTCATTGCATTAAATATATCATGCCACTCCTTTCTGGCCTGTAAGGTTCAGTTCACTGATGGTAGCCTGATGGCTTTTCCTTTGTAGGTGATCTTTTTTCTCTCTCTTACTGCTTTTAATATTCTGTCCTTGTCCTTGATCTTTGCCATTTTAATTATTATATGTCTTGGTGTTGTCCTCCTTGCGTCCCTTGTGTTGGGATATCTGTGGACATCCATGGTCTGAGACAATATTTCCTTCCCAGATTGGTGAAATTTCCAGCAATTATTTCTTCAAAGACACTTCCTATCCATTTTTCTCTCTCTTCTTCTTCTGGTCCCCTATTATGCAAATATTTTTCTATTTGAATTGCTCACACAGTTCTCTTAATATTCTTTAATTCCTAGAGATACCTTTTTCTCTCTCTGCCTCAGCTTCTTTGTATTCCTGTTCCCTAATTTCTATTCCATTTACTCTCCTCTCTACCTCATCTAATCTGTTTTTAAATCCTTTCATTGTTTGTTTCATTTCAGTTATCTCCCTCCTGAATTTTTCCCTTAGCTCTTAAATATTTTTCTGTAGCTTCATTACATGCTTATTACTTTTATTTTGAATTCCTTTTGGGGAAGATTGCTGATTTAAGTCTCACTGAGTCCTCTTTCTGAGGGATTTTTGATTGAACAAGGTTCTGCCTTTTCATAGTCCTGGAGCGATGGGAGTGGTCACAGGTGAACAATGTTAGGACAAAGCCCTTTTTTGCTTTCCGGTGGCAGTGCCTGTCTCTGCTGTCTGTGCTAGTAAACCACATGCAGGAAGTGGCCTCTGGGTTTATCCCCTAAGCTGCTGTGTGTGGGGTGGCCTAGGATGATGGCAGATATTACTGGTAAGTGGCGCCAGAGTTTGTAGGGAGGCCAAAGCCCTTTCGTGCTTCCTGGTCATCGTGCCTGTCTCTGTTTGGGCTGGTTAGCCATGAGCCGGGAGAAGCCTCTCCTTAAGTTGTATAGTTGCTGTAGGTAGGGCTGCCCTCTGGCCGGTCTCAAGCTGTGGCAGGGACAGAAGTTTTGTGCGCAGGTGCAAGCGAGGATGAAGGAGCAGCAGGCTGCTTATTGCAGTGAGTTACCTTGGGGTTGCAACACCAACCAGGGGAATAGGGTGCCTCAAGCTCCTGAAATTTCCCAACCTGCTGGGATGAGTGTGCCCAGAAGATTTTGTCCACCTGTTCCTTCTCCTAAACCCTTGCCCCTTTAGCAGCATTCTGACTCTTGAGAAGTCTTTTAAAGTGTCTGCTTTTCTTTTGTCCCAGGGCACTGGTTGTGGGAACCTGTTCACAGTCTTAGCCTCTGAGTTTGGTTTTCTTAGCCTCTGAGTTTGGTTTTCAGCCCCTCTTATCTCCAGAGCACTATGCAATGTGGGTCTGTGCTTCTGGGGTAGATTTCTAGGGCTGGGTATTTAGAAGTCCTGTGCTTCCACTCCCTCCCGGCTCTGATTCTCTCTCCTACCAGTGAGCTGGGGTTGGGAGAGTGCTCAGATCCCTCCAGGTCACAGCTTTTTACTTTACCCTTTTCCGTGACATATTCATTTCTCCCAGATGCAGACTCGTTGGTGTACTCCTACTTCTGGCCACTCTTTTAGAAATAGTTGTATTTGCTGTATTTTCAAAATATATGTCGTTTTGGGAGAAGATTTCCACCACACTTCTCATGCAGCCATCTTTTCCCTTCATTCAACTCTGTAGAATTTTATGAAAAATTAAGATATAGGGTTATTAAAAGAGAAAGTGAGAGGAAAAAGTTACCAAATATATTGGCTGTATTTTTCCACTCAGCATCAATTAGTGATTACTGTTGTTCCACTGGTTACCAGGACAACTATACACCATACATATTATGAACACTATATGCAATCACATAGGATTTCACAGTCAGTCCCAGGAGAGTGTACTTAATTATTCATGGAGTTGATATTTATACAGATCAAGTAGGGCTAATAAGGTAAAAGTAATTTGATTAATGATTTTGGTGTGTGTTTTTTTTGATTTGTTTTGGAACAGAAAGTATGAAAAAAATGAAGGTGAACTCAGAGATTGAAATTAACATATGAGCTTGAGTAGAAGAGGAAAGTAAATATTTATTTAAGCATTTTAAAAGGTTTTTTTGCTATTTTTTAGAGAGACTACTTGGAGGCTTTGATAAAATTTAAGAATGTTTACCTGTTTATTCATTTAAAAAGTATATACTAAATATCACCATGAGCCAGTGTCACATTACAGCTGCTCTTGGAGACACAAGAATGACTATCACAATCACATTTGCCTTCCAGGAAGTGACAAAGCATTAAAAAAGAAAAAAAGCATTTCACATGCAAGCAAAGTAATAAGATCCAATTCAGCAGGCCAGTGAATTTTTTTTTGTATCATTAATATATAATCACATGAGCAGCATTGTGGTTACTGATATTCTTAAAGGTTAGAATTTTTTAGATATTTTTTTCAGAGCATTGTAGTGAATGGTTGGGGAAATGGAATTCTAGGCATAAAACACATATTGGGCTATGGCAGTAATCCAGGAAAGAGATGACAAGAGTCTAGCTGTGGAGAGTGAAGGTGGGGACAGAGAGAGGGTATGGATTAGAGATATATTTGAGAGGTAGGACCTCCCTGAATATTAGGATATGAGAAACATAGTGATCTTGGATTTTTCTCAGATTTCTGTTCTGAATGGAGAGATTGAAGGATAGTCTATTAGCCAAGATAACAAAACACAGGAAGAGTGAAGATGATGTGTTAATTCACTTTTGCGCAGACTAAAATTCTTAATAAAGTCCACAAGGCACTGTATGATCTCTTCCCTACACCTCTCCAACATCACCTATACCTTCTTCTCCATTACACTTCAGCCTAAACAAGCAGCATACCATTCTAAAATTTCATACTATTCATTCCTACAAGAGATCATCCCCCATTCAAACACTTGGAGAACTCAGATGTCTTGAAAATTAAGTTTAGAAGTTATTTCCTTCACTAAAGCCTTATCTCAACTCCCAACCTTAAGGAACATAACATACCTTAGGTTTATTTGTTTGTGTGTCTGTCTACTCTTCAAAACTGCACGTTTTGTGGGAATGAAAATTGTGTGGGAGTGTAAATTTCTTTTAGTAGCCCTAATATCTGGTATAAGTGCTTCCACAAATATTTTTTAGGAAAAATGACTAATAGAATAACTAAATGAATGCTTTAAGATACAGTGAAAGACTAGAAAACTGAATTAATATAATAAGAAAGTTACAGATGAGTGCATGGGATGTCTTATTAGGGATTTCTCATTTTATTGGAAATAATCATGGATGGTTTCATGGAGGAACTGATTATTATGTTGGTATGACCTGGTAAAAATTTGAAGATCGTCATTTCACCTAGAGGAAAGATACTAAGCAATAATGAATGTTAAAATGTTCAAAAGACTGTAAGACTACAATTCAGATTCTGTTTACAAATTGTAAATGTGATATATTGTACAGATTTCTCTCATACATTATTTTACACAATTATATCTTTATTTTTGTGATTTTTTTTCATTTTTTATTTTTTATTTTCTTTATTTTGGTATCATTAATGTACAATCACTTGAACAACATTATGGCTACTAGATCCCCTATTATCAAGTCACCCCACATACCCCATTACAGTCACTGTCCATCAGCATAGTAAGATGCTATAGAATCATAACCTGTCTTCTCTGTAAATAATGCCTTTCCTGTGTCCCCCTCAGTACATTATGTGTACTAATCATAATGCCCCTTTTCCCCCTTTATCCCTTCCTTCCCACCCATCCTCCCCAGTCCCTTTCCCTTTGGTAACTGTCAGTCCATTCTTGGGATCTGTGAGTCTGCTGCTGTATTGTTCCTTCAGTTTTTTCTTTGTTCTTATACTCCACATCTGAGTGAAATAATTTGATCTTGTCTTTCTCTGCCTGGCTAATTTCACTGAGCATAATACCCTCTAGCTCCATCCATATTGTTGCAAATGGTAGGATTTGTTTTCTTCTCATGGCTGAATAATTTTCCATGTGTATATGTACCACATCTTTTTTATCCATTCATCTACTGATGGACACTTAGGTAGCTTCCATTTCTTGACTATTTTAATACTGCTGCAATAAACATAGGGGTACATATGTCTTTTTCAAATTGCTCTGCTGCATTCTTAGGGTAAATTCCTAGGAGTGGATTTACTGGGTCAAATGGTATTTCTATTATTAATTTTTGGAGGAATCTCCATACTGCTTTCCACAATGGTTGAACTAATTTACATTCCCACAAGCAGTGTTCGAGGGTTCCCCTTTCTCCACATCCTTGCCAACATTTTTTGTTGTCTTTTGAATGGAGGCCATCCTAACTGGTGTGAGGTAATATCTCATTGTGGTTTTAATTTGCATTTCTCTGATGACTAGTGATGTGGAGAATCTTTTCATGTGCCTGTTGGCCATCTGAATTTCTTCTTTAGAGAAGTGTCTGCTCAGCTCCTCTGCCTATTTTTTAATTGGCTTATTTGCTTTTTCTTTGTTGAGGTGCATGAGCTCTTTATACATTTTGGTTGTCAACCACTTATCGCATACGTAATTTTTGAATATATTCACCCATACTGTAGGATGTCTTTTTGTTCTACTGATGGTGTCCTTTGCTGTACAGAAGCTTTTTAGTTTGATATGGTCCCACTTGTTCATTTTCGCTTTTGTTTCCCTTGCCCATGGAGATATGTTCATGAAGAAGTTGCTCATGTTTATGTCCAAGAGATTTTTGCCTATATTTTTTGTAAGAGTTTTATTGTTTCATGATTTATATTCAAGGTCTTTTATTCATTTTGAGTTTACTTTTGTGTGTGGGGTTGAACAATAATCCAGTTTCATTCTCTTACATGCAGCTGTCCAGTTTTGCCAGCACCAGCTGTTGAAGAGGCTGTCATTTCCCCACTGTATATCCATGGCTCCTTTATCATATATTAATTGTCCATATATGCTTGGGTTTATATATCGACTCTCTATTCTGTTACACTGGTCTATGGGTCTGTTCTAATGCCAGTACCAATTTGTCTTAATTACTGAAGCTTTGTAGTAGAGCTTGAAGTCAGGTGGTTTCTGGGAGGTAAATTCTCTCAGCTTTTGCTTATCTGAAAATTGTTTAATCCCTCCTTCAAATTTCCATGATAACCTTGCCGGGTAGAGTATTCTTGGTTCAAGGCCCTTCTGCTTCATTGCATTAAATACATCATGCCACTCCCTTCTGGCCTGTGTTGGGAGAGCTGTGTATCTCCATGGCCTGAGAAACTATCTCCTTCCTCAGATTGGGGAATTTTTCAGCAATTACCTCCTCAAAGAAACTTTCTATCCCTTTTTCTCTCTCTCTTCTTCTGCTACCCCTATATGCAAATATTGTTCCGTTTGAATTGGTCACACAGTTCTCTCAATATTCTTTCATTCTTAAAATCTCTTTTTTCTCTCTGTGCCTCAGCTTATTTTTATTCCTCTTCTCTAATTTCTATTCCATTTACCATGTCTTCTACTACATCTAATCTGCTTTTAAATCCCTCCATTGTATGTTTCATTTCAGATATGGAGTTTCTTAATGATTGAATCTCTGACTTAAATTTGTTCCTGAGTTCTTGAATATTTTTCTGTACCTCCATAAGCATGTTTATAATTTTTATTTTGAACTCTCTTTCAGGAAGATTTGTGAGTTCAGTTTCTTTTGGCCCTTTTTCTGGGGTTTGTGAGATTTTGGTTTGAACCATGTTCTTATGACGTTTCATATTCCTTTGTGGTGCCCACTAGTGTGCAGAAACTCGTCTCTGGAGGTGCTAAGCCCCTAGAGTGAGGTTGTGGGTTGTAGGGGAGCAGAGCTGGCACCTTGGGGGAGGAAAGATCTGTTTTCTTATTCCCATGTGCCATGCATGTCTCCAGTGTCAAAGACAGTGGTTCAAGCACACACATGTAAGCCTCTGTGCTTTGCGTCTCTAGGTGTTGTAGGTGGGACCTCCCTCTGGCTGGCCTGATGCCAGCACAGTGACTGCCACTTTGTGAATTGGTGCTGGCAGGCTAGGAGGAAGTTGCAGCAGGCTGCATGTCACAGTGGGGAGCCTTGGAGCTGAGTAGGCAGCCAGGGGAATGGAGCACCTGAAGGTCCTCAAATTTCCCAACGAGTTGAGTAGTTGTACCACCGTGAAATTCCACCCCTTCTGCAGCCCTCTCACTGCTGGGAAGCCTCTCAGACCGCCCACCCTCCTCTCCCACAGAGCAGCCAGGTGTGTATCCCCCCCTCAACAAACAGCCCGAATGTCAGTCTCCCAGGCCTTCTGCCCATCCAAGCTCCTCAATATCCAGAACACTGCACAATACAGGCTTCCACTCACAAAACAGATCTCCAGGGCTAGGCGCTCAGCAGTCCCAAGTTTCCATCCCTTCCCTGCTCCATTTCTCTTCCTCCTGCCGGTGAGCTGGGGTGGAGGAGGGGCCTGGGTCCCCCTGGATTAAGGCTTTCCTACATTACCCTGTTTTTTGAGGTCTGCTCTCTTCATGAGGCCTGTATGCAGTCTGGTTCAACCTTCTTTCTTATTGCTGTTTCAGGGTTAGTTGTTATTAATTAACTGTATTTTTGTACTATTTGTGGTTTTGGGAGGAGTTCTCCGTGTCATCTCTCACTCCGCCATCTTGAATCCTGTAGATTTGGGTGAATTCCTTTCTTCTCAAAATCCCTAAGACATCCTGAGGTTTCTGCACCTTTCCCTCCCGCAGCTCCTCAGGAAACCGAGGTGTCACTATGGACACAGCCTGCAGTGTCCCCAAGCTGCAGGGAGCTGGAGGAATCCCCTATCTCATGCTTTTTTTATTTATTACGAAAAGTAGGCTAACAAAGATTTGAAACCATTTGTAATATGCAAGAAATAAACTCAACTCATGTCCCCATATACACCAGATATATATGGGTGTTTGTATGTTTGTGTGCATATATACCTATATGTGTGTTGTGTGTGTGTATAATACTAACTTTGAAGTACATAAATTTTAAAACAGTATATTTATATAGTGCTAGATTTCTCTTTGGTAGTAACGATAATCTAAAGAGATATTTCAAGCATTTTGAATTTCTTATTCTAAAATCATTTAAGTTATTTATATCTTTAGCATGTTTGTATATGTGTGTTTGTGTATATGTGTGTGTGTGTGTGTGTGTGTGTGTGTGTGTAGATTAACTTATGTTTCCTTGACTCTAAGTGCTATAAAAAGCTATTTAGTATGCTTTCAAAACAATATAGATGTAACAGAGCAGAGACTAACAAAACTATCAATTTCCCTGATTACTTAGTGAAAGAGGAAATAATATTTCATAACCAACATTAACAAAGTTAGCACAAGGCCTTTGATTCTAAAACTTTAATGAGGTGTCTGACTTATAAGAATTATAAAGTTGGCCAAGATATTACCTCTCACTTCCTTTGAATTACAAATTAAAACAACTAAGTGCTTTTGAAAAGTGCCCGATTCTAAGATATTTCAGTTATAGACTATTGTAGAAAATTGTGTTTATCAAAGATTACAGAACTGGAATCAGTGATGTGGAACTCATTTCTCTGGCTTTCCCAGGACAGTTTTTTCCTCTGGTTGGTGTAGTATATCTTTTCTAGATCCCAGGCATCCCAAATAGTGATGTAAATATGCTGACAAAGGATTTATATGATATGAGCTGTTGCTTCATTATGCTACATAGATCTTATTGAAATTACTATTAGGGAAACCTTTTGACAGTTGGGAAATCAAAGCCCAATGACATCTTGAGATGACTTCATTTAGTCATGAGAGCAGTACCATATTTACTTATTAAACTATCTGATGACTAAGCTAAGATCTGTTAACTAAAGAAAAAAATCCATACATGTATACTCATTTTTTCCATTGTGTCAGTTATTAAAGGTTTGTAAATTACATTAAAAAGGACTATATCTACCATTTAACCATTGGACACCTAGTACCTTTCTCTCTTGACAGATATTTGTTGAATAAATGTATGACTAAACTATCATATACCAAGTTGTGTAGGATATCAACAAAAAATTGACTTTTAGAAACATGCATAATATCCTTTATACAGGATCAGGTACAGTAAAGTTGGCTTAGAACATATTGAAAAGTGATATTTAAAAAGCCAATTATAAATTAACTTGATTCATCCTGTTTTTTGTACTAACACAAATGTTTCTTTTTACTGTTGTGTAAGTATGTGGAGTGTGTGAGCTGTGCTGTACATTGATTACATATAAGATAAACTATTTTCTTATATAACACAGTACATGCTAACAAATCTTAATTATGGTGTCTCTATGCTACAGATATGTCCCATTTCAGAAATGAGATTTCTCCTCCGAAGTTCATTGTTCCCGTTCAAAGAAAACATTAAAACCGGCATACAAACTATTACCACATTTGAAAGCTCTACACTAACAATACAGCTTCCTACTTCCACTCCATTTTAAAAGGCACCAGCAAGAAGCCCACCAGCAGATGAAAGAAGCTTGTCAAGGATATCTGGCCTCCTCTTTCAGAATTGTACAGAAATATTTATTTAGAAAATTTTTAAGTGACAATGATTTATGATTTACACTTCATTAATAGACATGAGTTCAACAAAATACTAATAAATAGAATGAGTACATGAATAGAATTCATTTTTATATTTAACGTATTTTGCTCTATGACTACATAAGCCAAATGATCTGAGATCAATTTCTTTTATTTATTCAATCATTCATTTATTTTTCAATTATGTAATCACTCACTATGTATTTAATGTACAATAGGCACTGAGCTCAACTTAAAGGATACAAAGAGGATTGATATCATAGGGGGTTCACCCTCAAATAAGGCAAAATTAGTATTTGGTGACAGAGGTCTAAATAGTCATTACTTTGGAGAATATAAAAGAAGACATGCATACAGATAAACTGTAACAGAGACTACAAAGGAGATATTTAATTCATGATCAACTCTGTATGGTAGACAGAGACGTCTTCTTACCTGAGATATACATTTGCTGGGCCAAGAGAAGATAGGAATTTTCAGCCAAAGTGTCAGACTCTAGACCTACAACATTATTGGTGTAGGTAATGATCAGATTATGAAATTCTTCTGGCCCAATACTTAAGAGTTCTATTTTTAACATGCCAGCAATATGGCACCATTAAAAATTAAGGAAAGGAGTTATCAGATTTTCATTTTAGAAAACTAACTGGCTGCAGAAATATTTGCCAAGAAAATGGCAAAGTCCCTGGTGTAAGAACTTACTTCCAAAGTCTTCAATCAGTCCCATTGATATGGATTTTAATCTGTTTGAAATACAAGAAGAAAACCAGAATGCTGATAAAGAAATTTAATATATGAGGGCTGACTGATAATTAGTTGCCTACAAAGAAAGGAACCAGTTTACAAAACTGACAAAATTTGATTAGTGCCAGTCTCTACACTCAAAATAGTTTATATATAGTGACATGTAATCACAATTATATGTCTAAGACAGTTATAAAATTATAAATTATGTTTTTTTAAGAGTAACGGAAAAGATAAAAAACGGGCATGACAAATCTGCACACATATTACAAGAAAAAATTATATAAAATTTTAAAAAGAAATACAGTGATACTACATTAGATCAAAATATAGTCCTGAAAAGAGTATACATTCTCCCACTTATGAAAACTTAATAAACATTATGTATCACTAAAAACAAAACTCAAAGATGAGATAATATTAAGTATTATGAAAAGAGATATTAGTTGCCTAGTAAGATAAGAGCCAGTTTACAAAACTGAAAAAATTTGATTAGTGCTAATCTCTACACTCAAAATAGTTTATATATAGCTCAAGCTATAAAAACAGTATTGTATTGCTAAGTTATTTCAACTACAAGTCACTAAGTATAAGTTTATTTTTATTTTTTCTTAAAGTATCATTAATATACAATCATGTTGGTTTCAAGAGTCCCTATGATCAACTTACATTGTGACTGTGAATTTTGTGCCCTTTTATCCCTCTCCCCCCACCCACACGGGCCTCAACTCTCCTCCTTGGTAACCACTAATCACTTCTCAGTGTCTATGAAATTATATGGTATTTGTCTTTCTCTGACTGGCTTATTTCACTGAGCATAATACCCTCTAGATCCACCTATGTTGTTGTAAATAGGATTTCTTTTCTTTTTATGACTGAATAATATTCCATTGTGTATATGTGCCACCTCTTCTTTATCAATTCATTTATTAATGGACAGTTAGGTTGCTTGCATATCTTGACTATTACAAAGAGTGGCAATAAACATAAGGCCATATATATCTTTTTGTATCACGATTTTGTTTTCTTTGGACAAATTCCTAGGAGTGGAATTACTGGGTCAAATGGTATTTTTATTATTAGTTTTTGAGGAACCTACATACTGCTTTCCACAACAGTTGCACCAAATTGCCTTCCCACCAACAGTGTAGGAGGGTTCCTATTTCTCCACAATCTCACCAGCATTTGTTGTTTCCTGTCTTTTGGATAGTGGCCATTCTAACTGGTGTGAGGTGACACTTCATTGTGTTTTTAATTTACATTTCTCTGATAATTAGTGATGTAGAGCATTTTTCCATGTGCCTGTTGGCCATTTGTATATCTTCTTCAGAGAAGTGTCTGCCATTTTTTAATTGGGTTATTTGTTTTTCAGGCACTGAGGTATATGAGTTCTTTATATACATGGGATGTTAACCCCTTATCAGATGAGTAATTTATGAATATATTCTCCCAGACTGTAGGATGCCTTTTTGTTCTGCTGATGGTGTCCTTTTCTGTACAGAAGCATACAGAAGCTTTTTAGTTTGATGGAGTCCCACTTGTTCATTTTTTATTTTGTTGCCTTTGCCCAAGGAGATGTGTCCAGGAGAAAACTGCTCATACTCACATTCAAGAGATTTTTGCCTGTTTTCATCTAAAAGTTTTATGGTTTCATGACTTACATTCATGTCTTTGATGCATTTTGAGTTTATTTTTGTGTATGGAGTTAGACAGTAACCTAGCTTCATTCTCTTACATGTAGTTGTTCAGTTTTGCCAATACCATTTGTTGAAGAGGTTGTCTTTTTCCCACTGTATATCCATAGCTCCTTTCTCATACATTAATTGACCACATATGCATGGATTTATATCTAGGGTCTCTATTCTGTTTCATTGATCTATGGATCTGTTCTTGTGCCAGTGCCTTACTGTTTTGAACTGTAGCTTTACAGTAGAGCTTCAAGTCAGGGAGCATAATCCTCCCAGCTTGTTCTTTTTTCTAAGGATTACTTTGGCTGTTCAGGGTCTTTTGTGGTTCCATATGAATTTTAGAGCTATTTGTTCTACTTCATTGAAGAATTCTGTTGGTATTTCAATAGGGATTGCACTGAATCTGTAAATTGCTTTGGGCAGGGTAGCCATTTTGACAATATTAATTCTTCCTATCCATGAGCATGGGATGTATTTCCATTTATTGTATCTTATTTAATTTCTCTCATGAGTGTCTTGTAGTTTTCAGGACATAGGTCTTTCACCTCCTTGGTTGGGTTTATTCCTAGGTATTTTATTCTTTTTGATTCAATTGTAAGTGGAGTTGTTTTCCTTATCTGCTAGGTTGTTGATAGTATACAAGAATGCAACAGATTCCTGTTTATTAATTTTCTATCCTACAGGCTTACTGAATTTAGTTATTAGTTCTAGTAGTTTTTGATGGATTCTTTAGGGTTTTCTACGTATAATATCATATCATCTGCAAATAATGACAGTTTAACTTCTTCCTTACCAATCTGATGCCTTTTAACTTTATGTTTTCTGATTGTTGTGGCTAGGATCTCCAGTACTATGTTGAGTAAAACTGGTGAGAGTAGGCCTCCTTGTCTTATTCCTGATCTTAGAGAAAAAGCTTTCAGCTTTCCACTATTAAATACAATGTTGGCTATGGGTTTGTTGTATATGGTCTTTGTTATATTGAGGTACTTACCCTCTATATCCATTTTGTTGAGAGTTTTATTAATTGATGTTGAATTTTGTCATATGCTTTTTTCAGCATCTGCTGAGATGATCAAGTGGTGTTTATCCTTCTTTTTGTTAATGAGGTGTTATGATATTGATTCATGAATATTGTGCCATACTTGCTTCCCTAGAATAAATACCACTCGGTCATGATGGATGATATTTTTATGGATTTTTGGATTCAGTTTGCTAACATTTTGTTAAGTATTTTTGCATCTATGTTCATCAGGGATATTGGTCTGTAATTTTCTTTTTCTGTGGTGTGTTTGTCTGGTTTTAGTATTAGAGTGATGAAGGCCTCATAAAATGAGTTTGGAAGTATTCCCTCCTCTCCTTCATCTTGGAATATTTTATGAAGGATTGATATTAGCTCTTTAAATATTTGGTAGAATTTATCTGGGAAGCCATCTGCATTGAGGTTTTCTCCTTAGGTAATTTTTTGATTACCAATTGATTTCATTGCTGTTAATTGGTCTGTTCAGATTTTCTGTTTCTTCCTGGGTAAGTCTTGGAAGGTTTTATTTTTCTAGGATGGTGTCCATTTCTTCTAGGTTGTCCAATTTTTTGGCATATGATTTTTCATAATATTCATTAATAATTCTTTGTATTTCTGTGGTATCTGTTGTGCTTATTCCTTCTTCATTTCTGATTCTGTTTATGTGTTTACACTCTCTTTCTTCTGCATAAATCTGGCTGCGGGTTTACCTATTTTGTTTATTTTCTCAAAGAACCAGCTTCTGGTTTCATTGATTTTTTTCTATTGTCTTATTTTCTGTTTTATTTCTACTCTGATCTTTATTATGCCCCTCCTTCTACTGACTTTGGGCTTTATTTGTTTTTGGTTTTTTTTTTTAGTTTCTTTAATTGTGAGTTTAAACTGTTTATTTGGGGTTGTTCTATTTTCCTGAGATAAGCTTGTATTGCTATGCACTTTCCTCTTAGAACTGCCTTTGCTGCCTCCCACATATTTTGGGCTGTTGTGTTTTTGTTTTCATTTGTTTCCATGTATTGTTTCATTTCTGCTTGAATATGTTCATTGATCCATTGATTATTTAGAAGCATGTTCTTTTGCTTCCATGGGTTTGTAGGCTTTTTTGTTTTCTCTGTGTAATTTATTTCTAGGGTCATACCATCATTATCTGAAAAGATGTGTGATACATTTTCAACCTTTTTGAATTTATTGAGGCTCTTCTTGTGGCCTAGTATGTGATTTATTCTGGAGTACATTCCTGTACCCTTAAGAAAAATGTGTATTCTTCTTTTGGGTGGAGTGTTCTATAGGTATCTGTTAAGTCCATTTGATCTAATGTGTTGTTCTGTTTCCTTATTTATTTTCTATCTGATTGATCTGTTTGTTGATGTGAGTGGTATATTAAAGTCTCCTAAAATGAATGTGTTGCAATCTATTTCCCCCTTTAATTCTGTTAGTATTTGTTTTACATATTTAATTGATTTTGTATTGGGTGCATAAATATTTATAATGTTTATATCCTCTTGTTAGACTGACCCCTTTATTATTCTGTAATGTCCTTCTTTGTCTCTTGCTACTTTCTTTGTTTTGAAATCATTTTTTTGTGATGTATGTACTGCTACTCCTGCTTTTATCTCCCTATGATTTGCATGAAATTTCTTTTTCCATCCCTTCACTTTTAGTCTGTGTATGTATTTGCATCTGAAATGAGTCTCTTTTAGGCAGAATATAGATGGGTCTTGTTTCCTTTCCATTTTTCCACTCCATGTCTCTTGATTGGTGCATTCAGTCCATTTACATTAAGGTGATTATTGATAGGTATATACTTATTGCCATTTTATTAATTGTAGTATTGCATTGATACAGTTATTTCAATTATAACAAGTCACTAAGTATAACTTTATTAAGGGGTGTAAATATTTTATATTTTAACTGCACCATCAAACAAAAACTCACCTCAGTTCAGTGGTGGTAATTATCCAGTGATTAAACTAGTCTATCCCTTTAAAACAAGTTGGAATTCACTACCACTATAGGAATAACACTGACTGGACATTGCACAAAAGATTACTAGTTTCCTTTGCCTGTCTTTTTTCTCCAATCCATTGTTGCCCAATCTCAGAATCCTACTTGTTATAACCCTTGTTTGTAATTGTTTCCTCTCTTAATGTTTTATAACACCCTGACTCTGCTCTTATATTTTAGAGTTTTGGCAGTATGCTTGCTACCTTAATATCTAGCCATGGCATAAGTTAAATTTGGGTAAAAGTAGAAAGTAAACAGAAGAAAGAACTTAGAATATGCCTTTAAGAACTTCAACACTTATGTGGCTGATGGTAATGACTCAACCTGAAAGGACACAGAAAAATAAAGGATGAGCACTTAAATGATATTCCCTAAAATATCATGGAAAGGGAGAGGTTGATGGTGGAATTAATAGTGGACAGTGCAAAGCTTTCAAGATGAGATCTGAATATTATCATTGTACAAAGCTACATGAACGTTAAAAGGAGATCTTAGTGGGGGTCAAGAAAGACAAACTCCCAAGTATAAAATAAGTAACTCATGGGGACATAATGTGCATTATGGTGATTATAGCCTATAATATTGTATTGTATACTTGAAAGTTGCTAAGAGAATAAATTTTAAAGTTCTCATCACAAGAAAAAAATCTCTAACTTTGTATGGTGACAGTAGCTAGACATTGTGGTGATCATTTCACAATGTACACAAATATGGAATCATTATGTTATACAACTGAAACTAATATAATGTTATATATAATGTTATATGCCAATTATGCTTCAATTTAAGAGAAATATTTTGATAATTTAATGTCATTGGACATAAAAATTGGTTAAATATTAGGAAATGGAAATAGAGACATAGGTTAAGAGATATAAGCATAGTTTAAAGGGACAGAGTTAGGACTACAGCAGGAGATAAATGAGAATTCTAAAATAATTTTTTTAGCTTTTGTTGTTAGAAAAGCCTTGGTTTTGTAATTAATGGGAAAAATACAAGAAAGATAATATTAAATATGGAAGAAAGAAAATGTGTAAACATTGATATGAGGTTATAGAAAAGGACAAGAAAGAAATCAATATATTATATTTGAATGCATGTATTTTAGAGAGGAGAATGGACAAGGAGCAGTTAGTAAGGATTTAGATATAGGCAGTCACATAACTGGTTATGATACAGTTGATGGAATCCTGACTGATAGTTTATACTTTTTCTCTAAGAGAAAGTAGGACAAAGGTCATTAACCGAGAGAATGTACTGGAGGGATGGAAACTAATTTCTGTGCAGAAGTTTTAAAATTGTCATTGTGGAGTATATAAGATTATTATGATTTTATTTCACTCTAGCTACACATTAGGAAAACATTACCCAGGGAAGTTTTCTTATTTAGTATTTACACAGTATCAAATGCAAAGATCTTAATGTACAGTACAAAGAGTTATAATCAAGACCCCAATTAAGGTACAGAAAAATTTTACTACCCTGGTGCATTTTTTTCAATTTCCTTTTGAGTCAAGCTCCAGGCAACCAATGTTCTTACATTTATCACCCTAGAGTAGTTTGGCTGCTTTATAAATTTCATGTAATGGAATCACGAATATAATATTATTTTCTGACTTCTTTTTTCATTCAGTAAAATATGTTGGAGGTTTGTTCATATTGGTGCATATGTCAGCCATTCATTCTTTTTCATTGCTGAGTAATATTCCCTTATATGACTAATACACAGTTCAATCATCTATTCACATGTTGATAGACATTTGGATTGTTTACAGTTTGGATTATTATGAATAAATCTGTTGTAAGTATACAAGTCCTTGTGTATCACTTTCAAATGTTTATTTTTTGTAAGCTAAGCTACTTATTTAATATGTTTTATGTTGCATTTTACCCAAAATACATATGTATTTGTACTGAGAGGATTTTCAAGTGTGATAGTCCACCTTCTGGATAAAAATCACAAGTTTCTTTCTCTTTTCTATTAATTTTTATTCTTTGTCTAAATGATTTATGTTTAAATGTTTTCCATAAAATTTCTCAAAAAATAGAAAACATACAACACTTGAGCACCTCTGTGTGCTAACTTTCAAAAATTAGTGTATATATTAAATCTCTCTCAGGACAGATAAAAAAGTTTTAAATAGCTTGTATTTATTTGCTCTTGCCCCTGACCTTCTCAATTGTGGTTTAAATTTATGAGTAATTGAGGCCTCAGGTTCATGATTAAATGACTTTGATATTTTTGCATGCTTTATTTCAAGAATTATTACTGAAATTTGCATTCCATTTTGCAACCTTATTACCATGTATTAAGAATTAATTCTATATATAATTGTGATGAATGCAATCCATCAATCACATTTTTCGAAACTTAAAATTCTAAAAGATCTTTATATTGACTTCATGATTTGATCATAGCTTCATTTTTTTCTTCTAGGACTAAAATTCAAAGTTTATTTCACTGATTGTTATAAATTTGATAATTTTTTCTCCAAATATATAACTGCATTAACAACTAAACTGAGAAAAATGTTATTAAATCATAATCATTGACTATCCCAGTCATAAAACTCTTCTATTGACTTTGTACAACTGTCTCATGGTATTTAGAACTTCAGTGGAAAAAAATTGCAACCAGACTGATTTCCCTTTCTGGGTTTGCACCTCTTTGATATGATTATTTGTTCATTTTTGGTTAATGTTCCCTTTTTTTAATATTTGTAATAATTTTTTCTTGGTTCTTAAATTTTTTAATTTTATCACCCTATGGTAAAATAAATAGTTTGTTTTTTTCCTTTTTCTTAAAGTTTAATGTGGGGTTCATTACAATCTATACACTTAATTTTCTTTCCAACCAAGAAAAGATATTATGTTCTTTATTGATAAACTGTTAGTGTTCAGGCACCATCATGTTGCATATTTGTCCTCCATATTTATTCACTTACATCATCACTGATGGCTCTGTATTTTAAACTCTACCTTTTCAGAGATTCTCAAATTTGTCCTTTTTCTCAATTATCTATTTACTTTTCTGTTGTTATAAATTATATTAGTTTTAAAATTTATAATTTGTGTATTTTATCCTTAGATTGTTTCTTATTTCTACCAGTTCCCATTTGATCTCTTTTCATAGAATCTATTTGTTCATCTCTTTATTCAGTCTATGCTTTCTTGAATTTTACTAAACATACATGCCTAATTCTATCCAAATTATATTTCTCTCTTCTATTTTTATAATATTTTGTTCTATGTTATCATTTTCTTACCCTACTTTTATATATATTTATATCACCATTATTACCAAAAAGGCGAAAAGAAGAAAAGAGATCTAACAACATATCTGCACATCATTTTGTAGTGATTATGTTTGAAATATTCACCATCTCCATGAACTATTTTTAGATTTTTTTCAGATGGTGTCTTAGTTCAACCTGCTGTAACAAGATACCATAGATTATGTGGCTTAAACAACAGACATTTATATCTCACTGTTCTGAAAGCCGAGATGTCCAGTGTCATTGTGTCAGCAGAGCTCATGTCTGGTTAAGGCACTGTTCTTGTAGATGACCATATTCTTATTGTATCTTTACATAGCAGAAGAGCAGAGAGAGGAAGAGAGAAAAACAAGTGTCCCTTCTTAGGCAGGCACTAATAACATGTATGAGGATTTTACCCTTATGACCTAATTACCTCGCAACATCATATTTTCTAATATCATCACATTGGTGGCTAGGATTCAACATAAGAATTTGGGAGGAGGAGAAGCAAACATTCAGTCCATAACAGATGGCAAAATAGACAAATCGTTCTTTACAAAAGAGTCAAGAAATATTCCTAACAGAAACTCATGATGTGGTTTCTTCTCTGTATTTCTGAGAAGTTTCAGGCATGTTTCTGAGCTGGGTTTTCCATTTGTTTCATCCTCTTATCCACCTATAGCGGTATAGTACTTTGTATAGTATATGATATAGCTGTGTCTATTCTTTCTGAACTTACTATCTATGGCATCAGAGAAAAGGCATGCTGAGTCAGGAAGAATTGATTGCAGTCCCATGTTCACGACCTTGTGTTCTTTAGGTCTCTCTTTATAGATGCTTGGACAGCCTTGGGTCCCCAATGTTTGATTTGTGCCATTTGTATCCTTGTCTTTCTTACTTCCAATTATTGCTTCTCCAGACATTTTGTTTATTAGGCCTTGTCTAGCAATCCTCTATTATTTTTTTGTAGATGGGAAGAAGGAGATAGAGAAGAAGCTGTTTGCACATAGAGTTACAAATCCCTGGGTTACAATCTGTTTTTATTTGTTAGTTTAATTGTTTACTTAGAATATATGGGAGCCAAAGCAAGTTAATTAACTTCTCTGGGCCTCAATTTAATGTGATAAATTTCATCCTAAACAAGAATATAAAAGTAAACAAGTCGGACTTCCGGGAAGATGCCGGTGTGAGCAGGGAAGCAGAAATCTCCCAAAACTATATAAATCTATGAAAATACAGCAAATACAACTATTCCTAAAAGAGAGACCAGAGCACACAGGAAAGTGCACAGCTTGCAGCCACACCTGGGAGGTCTTAGCACCCCGTGAGGAGGGTAAGATGCGGAGCTGCGACCCAGCAGCACCCGAGCACTCACCCAGCCCAGCGCACCAATGGGAGGAGAGGATTGGGAGACAGGAGGGAGTGTAAGAGCAGGCCCACAAAATAACCAGCCCCGGGGGTCTGCGACGGGAGCACTGACACACATCGCTTGGTGCATCAGGCATTGCAGAGGCAGAAGGTGCAGGTTTTGAGCCGGGAATGCGCCAGGACAATGCAGTCAGTGCCATGGGACAAGAGAAAAGCACGCGCCGTTTGTAGTGGTCTCAGAGAGGCAGGGGGCCCAGCGAGGGAACATCATCGACCTGGCAGGCCCAGCCCTGCAGGCTGGAAGTCCTGGGGAACTTTGGTCCCCTTTGCTGGTGACAGAGAGAAGGGAGCAGCCATGCTGGAACTTTATACAGAAAACAATAGCCTCCTATTCGTTCCCGCCCCGGCCACAGACCTACAAAAAAAGCGGCGTGGCCGTGGCTGCGGATTAGTGGAGCAACAGTGACACCTACAGCATGCTTAGAGAATCCACTCCAGACTTAAAGAGCCCAAATGACATAACGTGGCACCTACAAGCGACCACTCCTATCAACATGACAAGACAGAAGGACATGATACAGACAAAAGTCACCAAGACCCAGACAACCTCTGAGAAGGAACCTGAAGGGATGGAAATGCAGAATCTTCCTGAAAAAGAATTCAGAATAAAAGTCATAACCATGCTGACGGATCTACAGAGAAATATGCAAGAGCGAAGGGAGGAAGTGAGGGAAGTCAGGAAAGATAATGCAGAAATGAGACAAGCCATTGATGGGCTCAGCAGCAGATTGGATGAGATGCAAGAGACTGTTAAGGCAATAGAAATCAGAGAACAGGAACACAGAGCAGCTGAGGCAGAAAGACATAAAAGGATCTCTAGGAATGAAAGAATATTAAGAGAACTGTGTGACCAATCCAAACGGAACAATATTCGCATTATAGGAGTACCAGAGGAAGAAAAGAGAGAAAAAGGGATAGAAAGTATCTTTGAAGAAATAATTGTTGAAAACTTCCCCATGCTGGGTAAGGAAATAGTCTCGCAGTTCATGGAGGCCCACAGATCTCCTAACACAATGGACCCCAGGAAGACAACACCAAGACACAATAATTAAAATGGCAAAGATCAAAGATAAGGACAGAGTATTAAAGGCAGCTAGAGAAAGAAAAAAGATCAATTTCAAAGGAAAACCCATCAGACTAACATCAGACTTCGCAACAGAAACCTTACAGGCTAGAAGAGAATGGCATGATATATTTAACGCAATGAAACACAAGGGCCTGGAACCAAGAATACTGTATCCAGCACGATTATCATTTAAATATGACAGAGGGATTAAACAATTTGCAGACAAGCAAAAGCTGAGAGAATTTGCCTCACATAAACCACCTCTACAGGACATCTTAAAGGAACTGCTCTACAGGGAAGCACTCCTAAGGCTAAAAAGGTGTCACCAGAGAAAATAAAATCATAGCAAAGAAAACAGACCATCCAAACACTAACTAAAGGCAAAGAAAAAAACACCTAGTATATAAAGAATGGAGGAGGAAGAATAAGAAGGGAGAAAAATAAAGAAACATCAGACTGTGTTTACAATAACTTAGCAAGAAAGTTAAGTTAGATGGTTAGATAGTAAAGAAGCAACCCTTGAACCTTTGGTAACCACGAATCTAAAGCCAGCAATGGCAATAAGTACATATCTATCGATAATCACCCTAAATGTAAATGGACTGAATGCACCAATCAAAAGACACAAAGTAACAGAATGGATAAAAAAGCAAGACCCATCTATATGCTGCCTACAAGAGACTCACCTGAAACCCAAAGATATCCCCAGATTAAAAGTGAAGGGATGGAAAAAGATATTACATGCAAACAACAAGGAGAAAAAAGCAGGTGTTTCAGTACTTGTATCAGACAAAATAGACTTCAAAACGAAGAAAGTAGCAAGAGATAAAGAAGGACATTAGAAAATGATAAAGGGGTCAGTCCAACAAGAGGATATAACCATTTTAAATATATACACACCCAACACAGGAGCACTGGCATATGTGAAACAAATACTAACAGAATTAAAGGAGGAAATAGACAGCAATGCATTCATTTTAGGTGACTTCAACACACCACTCACTCCAAAGGACAGATCAACCAGACAGAAAATGTAAAGACACAGAGGCACTGAACAGCACACTAGAACAGACGGACCTAACAGACATCTACGGAACTCTACACCCAAAAGCAACAGGATACACATTCTTCTCAAGTGCACATGGAACATTTCCAGAATAGATGACATACTAGGCCACAAAAAAAACCTCAGTAAAATCGAAAATATTGTAATTCTACCAACCAAATTCTCAGATCATAAAAGTATTAAACTAGAATTAAACTTTAGAAAGAAAATAAAAAGGCTCACAAATACATGGAGACTTAACAACATTCTCCTAATTAATCAATGGGTCAATGACCAAATCAAAACAGAAATCAAAGAGTGTATGGAGACAAATGACAGCAACAACACAAAGCCACAGCTTCTGTGGGACACAGCAAAGGCAGTTCTAAGAGGAAAGTATATTGCAATCCAGGCCTGTCTAAAGAAAGAAGAACATACCCAAATGAATAGTATAAAGACACAATTACTGAAACTGGAAAAAGAAGAACAAATGAGGCCCAAAGTCACCAGAAGGAGTGACATAATAAAGATCAGAGAAGAAATAAATAAAATTGAGAAGAACAAAACAATAGAAAAAAAATCAATGAAAATAAGAGCTGGTTCTTTGAAAAAATAAACAAAATAGCTAAACCCCTAGCCAGACTCATTAAGGGAAAAAGAGCATCTAGACACATAAACAGAATCAGAAATGAGAAAGGAAAAATCAGGACGGATCCCACAGAAATACAAAGAATTATAAGAGAATACTGTGAGAATCTACATGCTAGCAAGCTGGAAAACCTAGAAGAAATAGACAACTTCTTAGAGAAATAAAACCTTCCAAAACTGACCAAACAAAAAACAGAAAAACTAAACAGACCAATCACCAGCAACGAAATTGAAGTGGTAATCAAAACACTATCCAAGAACAAAACCCCCGGGCCAGATGGATTCACCTCTGAATTCTACCAGACATATAGAGAAGAAATAATACCCACTCTCTTTAAAGTTTTCCAAAAAATAGAAGAGGAGGGAATACTTCCAAACTCATTTTATGAAGCCCACATCACTCTAATACCAAAACCAGGCAAAGACCTCACCAAAAAATAAAATTACAGACCAATATCCCTGATGAACATAGATGCAAAAATACTCTACAAAATATTAGCACACCAAATTCAAATATACATCAAGAGGATCATACACCATGATCAAGTGGGATTCATCCCAGGGATGCAAGGATGGTACAACATTCCAAAATCCATCAACATCATCCACCACATCAATAAAAAGAACAAAAACCACATGATCATCTCCATAGATGCTGAAAAAGCATTTGACAAAATTCAGCATCCACTAGTGATGGAAACTCTCAACAAAATTGGTGTAGATGGCAAGTTCCTCAGCATCATAAAGGCCATATATGACGAACCCACAGCTTACATCATACTTAACAGTGAGAAGCTAAAAGCTTTTCTTCTAAGATCAGGAACAAGACAGGGATGCCTACTCTCTCCACTGTTATTCAACATAGTACTGGAGGTCCTAGCCACGGCAGTCAGACAAAGCAAAGACATACAAGGCATCCAGATTGGTAAAGAAGTCAAATTGTCACTATTTGCAGATGACATGATACTGTCATAAAAGTCCCTAAAGACTCCACTCCAAAACTACTAGAACAAATATCTGAATTCAGCAATGTTGCAGAATACAAAATTAACACACAGAAATCTGTTGCTTTCCTATACACTATCGATGAACTAACAGAAAGAGAATTCAGAAAAACAATTCCATTCACAATTGCATCAAAAAGAATAAAATACCTAGGAATAAACCTAACGAAGGAAGTGAAAGACCTGTACTTTGAAAACAACAAGACACTCCTAAGAGAAATTAAAGAGGACACTAACAAATGGAAACTCATCCCATGCTCTTGGCTAGGAAGAATAAATATTGTCAAAATGGCTATACTACCTAAAGCAATCTACAGATTCCAATGCAATCCCTATCAAAATACCAACAGCTTTCTTCAATGAACTGGAACAAATAATTCTAAAATTCATATGGCACCGCAAAAGACCCCGAACAGCCAAAGCAATCCTGAGAAGGAGGAATAAAACGGGGAATTACGCTCCCTGACTTCAAGCTCTACTACAAAGCCACAGTAATCAGGACAATTTGGTATTGGCACAAAAACAGACCCACAGATCAGTGGAACAGAATAGAAAATCCAAACATCAACCCAAACACATACAGTCAATTAATATTTGTTAAGGGAGCCCTGGATATACATTGGGGAGATGACGGCCTCTTCAGCAGCTGGTGTTGGAAAAACTGGACAGCTACATGTAAGAGAATGAAACTGGACTACTGTCTAGCCCCATACACAAAGGTAAACTCAAGGTGGATCAAAGACCTGAATGTAAGTCATGAAACCGTAAAACTCTTAGAAAAAAACATAGGCAAAAATCTCTTGGACATAAACATGAGCGACTTCTTCATGAACATATCTCCCCGGGCAAGGGAAACAAAAGGAAAAATGAACAAGTGGGACTATATGAAGCTGAAAATCTTCTGTACAGCAAAGGACACCATCAGTAGACTTCCTACAGTATAGGAGAGTATATTCATAAATGACGTATCCAATAAGGGGTTGACATCCAAAATATATAAGAATTCACGCACCTCAACAAACAAAAAACAAATAGTCCAATTAAAAATGGGCAGAGGACACGAATAGGTACTTCTCCAAAGAAGAAATTTAGATTGCCAATAGGCACATGAAAAGATGCTCCACATCACTACTCATCATAGAAATGCAGATTAAAACCATAATGAGATATCACCTCACACCAGTGAGGATAGCCAACATCCAAAACACAAACAACAACAAATGTTGGCGAGCATGTGGAGAAAAGGGAACCCTCCTACACTGCTGGTGGGAATGCAAATTAGTTCAACCATTGTGGAAAGCAGTATGGAGATTCCTCAAAAAGCTAAAAAATAGAAATACCATTTGACCCAGGAATTCCACTCTTAGGAATTTACCCTAAGACTGCAGCAGCCCAGTTTGAAAAAGACAGATGCACCCCTATGTTTATCGCAGCACTATTTACAATAGCCAAGAAATGGAAGCAACCTTGGTGTCCATCAGTAGATGAATGGATAAAGAAGAGGTGGTACATATACACAATGGAATATTATTCAGCCATAAGAAGAAAACAAATCCTACCATTTGCAACAACATGGATGGAGCTCGAGGGTATTATGCTCAGTGAAATAAGCCAAGCTGAAAAAGACAAGTACCAAATGATTTCACTCATATGTGGAGTATAAGAACTGAGAGAAAAACTGAAGGAACAAAACTGCAGGAGACTCACAGAACCCAAGAACGGACTAATAGTTACCAATGAGAAAGGGACTGGGGAGGATGGGTGGGAAGGGAGGGACAAGGGGGAAAATGGGGCATTACGATTAGCAGATGTAATGTTAGCGGGGCACGGGGAGGGCTGTACAACCCAGAGAAGACAAGTAGTGACTCTATAGCATCTCACTATGCTGATGGACAGTGACTGTAATGAGGTTGGTGGGGGGCACCTGATGAAGGGCTTAGTGTAATCACCATAATATTACTCATTTAATTGTAGATTAATGATATCAAAATAAACTTTAAAAAAGTCATTTTTAAAATGATGTAGAATATCTGAGTTTCAGTATATAATCTTATTCATATTTTATAGAGTAACCAGGTTTTCTTTTTCCTTAACCTTACTTATCACTGAATCTTATCTCCTGCATGTAGAAAGGATTTCCTTTTAAAACCCTATTATTTTAATCCTTGGCTTTGATCTCAAGAGTAATTGAACTGACAATAGAAACAGTTGCATAATGTTGATAGAAAAGGATTCCAAACTGACACCAGAATACTAATGAAAGGGCTCACATTTGCTGTATGTAAACTAGCATTGTTCCTGAGACAAATGGTAGACCACAGCTCTCTTGCCACTATCCCTGCTACTTTGGTTCACTTTGTAGTCTGATTGTCACCTCTTTTATTTTCTTCATAGTAAGCATCACTTTCTGAATCTGTGGTTATTGCTTTCCTTGCCCATCATGTATCCTCTGTTTATGGAATGGAAGCCTTCTGAGAATAAAGGATTTTTTCCTTCTTGTTCACTTTGAAATTCCTAGTACTTATATCTAACAAACTGCAGGTGCTCATTAAATATTTGATAAATGAATGATGGCATTTTTGACACACTACTCTTCAGAGATCATACTTGAGTGAATTTTCTCAGAATATTATCTTTGTGGTACCTGTACACTTTAAAACAGTAACACTATCTGTGCCATTTGTTTTGCCACAGATCAGATTCCCCATAAATTTTTTTTTTAAATCTGAGTAAATGACTAGAAACATCTAAGCAGTCTAAGTAGAGAATGATCATTGAAATTTTGCTATATTATTGATATAAGAAAGCAAATCCATTTGGAATAGTGGAGGGGAACTCAGATGAAAAAAGTCTTAGATGAGAGAAAGTACAACAAAGCCAAATCATAAGACATTATAGTAAATTTAAAAAAGAATTGTACATATAAAACACAGATCCATAGAGGTGAAAGAAATCCCTTTCTTTGCACCTCATTGTGAATGTCACCTGCGGAAATAACAGTTGTTAAACATTGACAAGCTAAGAACGGTGTTTTTCAACATGACTTCATAACCACCCGTAATTGTGATTCTCAAATGTTAATGTGTATATGAGCCAAAGGGTAATCTTTAAGAGCAGTTTCCAATACTGAAGGTCTTAGAAGTAGAAATAGAGCCTGAGAGTCTACATTTTTAACAAGCTCTTAGGTGATGCCTGTTAAATTATATCTTGTATAACATATGCCAAGCCTAGAGAATATCTTAGCACTTTTAACAGAGATTCTGTTTCATTAGCTCTGCCATAGACTTTTGTATGTACACACATTAACTATACTAAAATCTAGCCTGATACTGAAGTTTTGAGGTTAGATGATGAACAGAAATTAGACCAAATCAGCTACTTCCCATTGATACTAAAGTTATTCCAGCCTCTAACGAATATTGCACTAACTAAAGACTGATTGAAATAAGAGCGCTCTGGATGAGCTCTTGTTCTGTTTATTTTATGCAACCAGCAATTTGAAATGGAAATATCTTGGGACTTTGAATTGAAAGACTTGATCCACTGATGATCTCTGACTGTGGGATGATTAATTGTCTAAGAAGTGCAGATGTATTTCTAGTGGAATTATAAATTGATAAAACTACTTTGTGAAACAATCTGCAACATTATGAAGAGACACAAATGTATTCCTAGGCTAATTTGGAGGTTCTATCCTTATGAAATTATCTTTTTTACATATTGGAAGTTCCATGTATACAAAAGTTCAATAAGTGATGACTGATAATAGAAGAAATCTGATAATTTAGTTATCCTAACTAAGTAAGTGTTTAACTGTGGAATATACTTTCTTTTTACTATTACTTATAGGGTAAAGAAAATGTCTGATTCACCATCTCATCTAATTCTGTCCCATAAACATTTGATTCCTGTGAGAAAAAATGCTTTCCTTTTGTACTATGGATATTCTTCCAAACCAACAATTACAAGTTACAAGACACACTCCATTTCAAATTCAAAGCCATTTAAATATAAAAAAATGTATCTTATGACTTATAAAATGCATCATAACAATTAACAATAAAGTATAGGCTAGTTACTGCAGTTCAGGAAAGAAAGTGCCACATGGCAGCAGTCAGGTGAGGCTCCACACAGAAACTAAGGAGAAGGAAAAAGTTGGTGAACATTTGAAGCAGATATAACACAAAGATTTAGAAAGGGAGGGCATTTGGGTAAGCTGTAGTCTGATTGACAAAGAGAATTAATGAGAAAGTTTTGAAGGAACACTTATGCAAGGTCTACCTATGAACGGAGAAAGATAAAAGAAATATGCTTCTCTGTGTATCTTATTAATTAATACAAAGTAAAATAAAAACAACCAACAATGATCTTTTATTGAGATTCTACCTTAAACTAGGCATTTGTTCATTAATGCCCTTCTAACTACTCCTCACAACACCCAGTAAGAACACACCATGTAACTTGCAATGGATGCTCTTTTGTCCTCTGCCTAGGTCTTGGCAGACTGAGGATTTGTATCCATGTTTGGTTTCTTTTCTTGGAGTGGGAAACTACTCCACCAAAAATCGAATGGAAGCTTCATCTTTATTATATGAAACATATATTGTCCCTAAAATTGATTTAAGTTGGGCCTTCTGTAGCAACACCATCTTTACCAACTCAAACCACCCTAATTGGTATAGTCAAGGGATAGAGTCAAAGACAAGGATTCTTTGAGCAGTTCTAACCAGAGCTGGGGAGGAAAAAACTTTTTCTCTGTGACAAGTTAAAGAAATGCTGTAAAGAAAACATGCAAATGTAGCAAAAATCTGTCACAAGGAGACAATTAAATACATTTGAATTTGTGGTGCTTTATCCTTGGTTTTTGTCTTCAAGTGGCTGGCTTGGTTGTTGTACCATCCCATGATTATGGGGTTACCCTAGGAACACTGAAGGCTTTGTTAAACAGAGCTTTTAGCAACTCACATTCAAAATTCAAGGTCAATATGATATTTAATAAATGGAATAAAACCACCTTGTCTAGATCACCCAGCTAAGGTAGTGAAGCTGAGGTCTGAAATCAGGTCTGTTGCATACCAAAGACTGTTCTTTCCTATTTACCAGTACTATCAGAACTTTTTGTACTGTCCAGTCTCATAGTCAAAGATCCATGTAGTTAGCACATGATGTTGTTAATATAGTGAGGAACTGAATTTTTAAATCTTATTCCATTATAATTTATTTACATTTAAAATTAAATAGCCACATATGATTAGTGATTACTGTATTGGACAGCATCTCTATGCTCTGAACTCCCCCAATTATTGTTGAGTTTCTACTCCACTATGGACATTGTACCACTGGATATTGTACCATGTTATGCACTGGATATTGACACGGTACTTTTCTCAAGTAAGCCTCCATAACAGTTCTGATATATACACATATATAAATGGTATCTCATTTACTTAAGTAGAAATGAAAGCAATAATTAATTATATTACTTAAGTAATATAAAAAATATATAATTATCACTTATATATCATAATACTTAACGTTATAATGGTTGATAGAGCAAGGATTCTGAATTAGGATTACCAGATTCTAAATCTTTGTCTTTTGCAACTACAAGTATTGGTTTATACAATTCCAGATGAAAAGATATTGAGAATTAATTTACTTTATTCTTCTTACTTGAACTCAGTGGGCTTTAACACAAATGTAAATTTCACGTATAGCTTCCTGACTAGGTTTGGTAGTGGCTAATCTTGGCAGCATAGGATCATTAACTTTTTGGCACTAGAGGAAGTTAACATCTCGTGTTTCACTTAGCCATCTTTGTGGTAAGATGGGGTTTTATAATAGGTGAGATATTTCTGCATCTTGAACTGAAGGCAGCAAACAGTGTATACAGAATACATGTCATAGATGATTATAAAACCACAACGTGGTAGAGAAAAAAAAGAAATTATGTGCTAGGATAAAAGACTCCCTGAAAAAATTTATATTCTGCAAATTACAAATGACATTATTGACAGAAAATGAAGGTGATGGGTAGCCTGGAATTAATATTAATGGTTAGAGATTAGGTTCAAGAAACAGTGGCTGCAGCCTTTAAAGAACATAGAAAAATCTATTGTACTGTTTCATCTATATTTGTAAATACCAATTTTTGTTTTGAACTAAAACCCAGAAATTCATTGGCATGCTCCATAGGAAGACAGTCCATATATAATGTGAAGAATTTGAATTTCAGAAACTTCTGTAGAAAGAAACGCCAGCTGGAGAAAATCCAGTATATCTGTGTGTAGATATAACAAATGGAAATTTTTCAGGTATGGTATGTAAGAGACCATTTGAGTTTCTAAAAGACCCCATTATCACTGAAGCAAAAAAGGAGGTTGACAGAAAATGGTTTGTTTCATCTAATAAAAAAGTATTCATTCACCTTGATATATCCTCATTTCTCCTAGTTGTACCTATTTCAGGGTCATTCTACAAAAGAGAAGCTCAGGCTTGTTATTGTGATATAAAGTGCATTGCTAGCAAAATGTCATTCCTTACATTCACGGATGACTTCAACAAAGACCTGGAACCATTTGATAGAGTGACTGAAACCAAAAATGAGTGGCTTACAAATATAGAGTGATCCACATAAAATCTGATTGGAAAGCTTTAGGAAAAATATGTGAAAAATAAAAATCTGTAACACATCATTATAATTTCATGCTTGTTATCAAGTAAATTTTGTTTTTCAGTTTAAAGAAATCATTTAGAAATATTAACATAAGACAGCTTTTCACTTTTGCAAAGTAGGCTTAGTTGCTTCTAGACAAGAAACCGCACAATGGAACAAGAAAGGGCTTTTAGGGCATATGGATAGACAGATACAAAAAAGCCAAGTCAGTCAACTATTTTTAAGCATAATTTACTTCTGAATTATAAGATACTTAATGTCTTTTTCTCTTTGAAGTTGCTATGTATATTTACAGATCATTCTAATGCCTTTCTATTCTGATTCTCACCATTGTAACTTTACCTTTAACAATGTAAACAGTCATGAGCTAAGTAGTTGTATCCAAATTATCTACTCCTGGAGACTTACAGAAAATCACCAGATTGTACTATATCAGCACACACAGCAGTCTATGTGAATATGGCATATGGTGGCATTTATGGCATATCACCAGTGAGCAGTAACTTGCCATTGCTTAAAGAAAATCGTCACGCTTGTGGATCAGTTCATTAAAAAGCTTAAGTCACCTAGGCATCCATAATATTTAGCTATATTAACAAGATTTGGTAAGTGAGAAATATTGAAATATTCATCTGAGAGACTGAAAATACTAGGCCTTATTTTTATAAACAATTAGGATTTTAAGAGGTGCAATATATTCAATACTCCTAAGAATGGAGAAAGAATTTTGCCATGTGCATGATCACAGGAGAATAAAAGACTCACTGATCACCTATGACCGAGAATGATTCTAGAGTAAGCATTGATGTGCCTTCTCATTCCAGTAAACATTATAAAAAAATGATTAAATAATAGTGGAAATACCAAATGGTATAAAAGACAAAATCTGTGGAGAAATAATTTTCTCTGTCCTTAATAATTTGTAGGTATTAATGAGAAATAACACGACAAATATTTCTGACATGTATGCATTGTTTCCTCACGCAGGACCTATTAGGTAAAATCTCAATAGCTTTTGGGAGCTCTAAAGTAAGTCCACATGTGCTAACAATCTCTGTTGTCACTCTGAAACTTGTCGTGCTAGATTGATGCTATCGTCTTCATGTCCAGCTTAAATACTGGATCCCTTAAGTTGCCAAAACTACTGAAGGTTCTGTTAAATCCTATTATTTTCTACATCATAGAATGAAAAGGTATTTTTCTAGTCTAAATAAATTTGGTTATTTATTTTAATGAAAATAAAATCAATTAAAATAAATAAATAAATTTGATTTTTCTTATTTTAACCAAAATAAAGATCTATAAACAGTCTGAAGAGTTTCACTGTTAACTGAGGGTCTTCAGAAAAATGATAAAACCTCATAATGTTAGAAAGTTCATGTAGTGAAAAGGTAATGGAGATGAAGGCCATTAAAAGATTCAAAACAAAGATGTGATGAGGTCTTGCTTGGCAAATAACTTAAAGGTATATTATTTTCCCAGACTCAAACACTTTGGTGTTCTTAAACAATTCCTCTTTGCATTGTAGTCAAGAACATAGTTTAGTGTCTGAGATCAAGTCTTTGATAGCTAAGACAGTTTGTCACTTTTAAGTAACTACAAATGACTGCTTTTTTTTTAAGAAAGCAAGTCAATGGAGACTAAGTTACTCATTCAGCAAATATTTATTGTAATTTCACCATGAGCAAAGTGATATGCTGTATATTTTGGTATAACAATAATCAGACTCAGATCTCACCTTTGAAAATTATATAGAAAACATGATAGAAAGCATATAATTGAATAAATCATTATGTCATAAGATCATAAATTTGCTTCAGAGTTCATATTATTAGCTACTACCTTATAATAATGTATATGGTAAGAAGAGGAAATCCAGATTAAGAATTTAAAATTAGCACAGAAATGGACTCATGAATACATAAAGCATATAATGGAAAACAAGTTATTCAGTCCTGATACTGGACAGGAGCATAAAGAAAATGTGTAGAAATTATTAAGGAGGGTTAGAATGTGGCATTTTCAGCCTTAGGATGTGGACCTTCTAACTTGATAAGATAATTATGCTGTCATTGAGGAGGAAAATGGGGAAATCTGACATAATGCATTCCAGGACACAAAATGCATAATAATGTTTAAGATGAATTGGAGGGGTCAGGAGAGGTCTGAAATAAATGAGATCAGTAAGAAAGCCAAAATAGTAGCTTAGGCAAGCAGCAAAAAAGATCTGAGAAGTGAGATTTAAAGAAAGGTCTTAATATTACAAGAATCTCCAGGATAGAATTGATAGGCACCATCAACTAACTGCCTCTAGAGCATATAGGAAATGAGAGTCAAAGATAAATCTGTGTTTTTTAGTTTAGGAAAAAGGCATGATACTGGTGCCACTTGAAGATATCAATAGCTCAGAGGAGAGGTAAGCTGGACTAAAATGTAATGTGTTCACCTTTAAAAGTGATCATGAGGTAGTCATACATATTCTAATGGAAGAAGGCAGAAAACAGAAATATGGGCTTGGAACTCAAGTTTGAAGCTACTAGTATTGAAGTCACTGAAAGCTTTCAGTAGAATGGTAGTAAAAATTGATTGCAAAGGACACTATTGTGAATGAGAGATTGGTAAAAGGTGATAGAAAATGTTTACAACAATTCTCCAATGATTTTAGCAAATAAGAAAAGAAATTGCATGCTGTTTTGAGATTCTGAGGCACATAACGGTACTTACCTGTGATTGGCTAAATTCAAAGCCCTATTGCACTCAGCATTAATAGAGACTCAATAATTTTATAAGAGCAGACAAACTCTGATACCAAAACTTGACTTCCATTGCAAGAAATAATTCACAAATAGCCTTCATTAATATGGATATAAAAGTCCTTAAGACTATCAGCAATGTATCCATCAGCATACAAGTACATTGTGACTATGTGAGATTTGTTTCAGGAATTCACGTTTGGATTTAAGAAAATCAATCAATGCACTTTGTCATATTAACAGAATAAAGGGGAAAAAACATATTACCATCTCAGTAGATGTCCAACAAGAGAAGGAGGGATAAAAATATTTTGATATATTCATAAAATGTAATTCTACTCAGCAATACAAAAGGATGAACTACTGATAAATCAATTTGAATGAATCTCAAAACTATGTTGAGTAAAATAAGTAAAAGCATTCACACTGTAAGGTTCCATCTTTGTGGTATAGGCAAATCAAAACATCTGTTGCTAATGGGGTGGTAATTAGCTGAAATGGGCATACATAAATGTTCTATGGCCATAGAAATTCTCTATATCCTTATTATGGTGAGTAGCAAATGGCTGTACATGTTTAACAAAACTCCTAAATTTTAAGTTTAAGATCTGTGCATTTCACCAAATGTAAATTTTACTTTAAAAATAAAAAAGATTACACCTCATCCTCCTGTAAAAGTGCCTTGCAAAAGTCATTGAAAAAGCCAAAGAAAATTGCATAAGAATAAAAATGAATTAAAATGAAAGAATCTCGCTTTGTAAAGAATAAATTGATGTAAATGAAATAGATCTTCCTACTAAAATAAGATGCATATGCAATGAGGCAAATCACATAAAAATAAATTCTTATTTTGAGTAGAGAAATTAAAAAAAATATTAGATCAATATGATTTGGTTAAGAGAAATGGAAATAATTTGGTTAAGAGAAATGGAAAGCCCAGTAATGACATTCACCCAGATTCTATAGGACTTGCAATACTCAAGCTATTGTAACCCCCAAGTGACTGAATATGTCACAGGTCATCAATTAAACAGTGTGGGTTTGGTATGCTGCTGGGGAAAAAAGATAGAAACTATAGAAAAACAGAGATAGTAAGTAAAGAGGATATGGGAAAAAAGCAGAATATGGACAGGCCATTTCTAGTTCCTTCTAGTTGTCTGTATATTCAAAAAACAGAAGAGATTGTCAAACAGATTCTTGGAGCTATAGGAGAGCAAATATGTCCTGGTACAGAGACAGAATTTTCATAAATCAGATTTACCAGGACATCTAGGTCATTGGAAGGAGAAAAAGGTCCTCCTCAGAAATAGTTGCAGGTCAAAGAAGATGAATAACAACCCAGTATCACAAAAAGAGACCAATTGTAAAATCTTTCTGGCTAACTCAAATGCAGAGAACTGCATCAAGAAATCCACTGCATCTTCTAATGTGAAGGAAAAGGACAACTTAAGACATGGTCTCAGACATCAGGTTAAACTAAAACTAAGGAAAAGTGCACTCTGTAACCCCCAGCATAGCAAAGAGCACTGGGCCTATGGAAATTATTACACTTTCACAAACCATTTTACTTGCATCTTCAGTGAACTCTGTCCATAATCATGGATCAAATGAATACAAAAGGCGAGGAATTACAAATTCTTAGAAAGTACTCATTCTCTCAGAACTGAGGCAGTACTTATCAATCTAAGGTACATAAAAAGTATAGTAGTAGATATTAAGAGATCTGTGTCCTGGGTGTGAAGGATCATGTGATTCTCCCGGTTGTGATTCAAAGGTGAAACCAATTTTTATACCTCCCAGGTTA
The DNA here is from genome assembly GCA_032199065.1 of Smutsia gigantea. NCBI lineage: Eukaryota > Metazoa > Chordata > Mammalia > Pholidota > Manidae > Smutsia > Smutsia gigantea. The sequence goes on along the minus strand of JAVSCE010016448.1, from coordinate 119,242 downwards.
AAACAAATTAAGAAAATTAGAAATTAATGGGAAATAAATTTAGTGAAATATATAATATCACAAGCATTGGAAATTAGAAAAGTCATTAAAAAAAAGAAAGAATGGAAAAAAAAGACCCATGGAAGACATTAAAATGCCATGTACTGTTTTGATTTGATTTTTACTTTGAAGATTAATATGACTCTAATATTCTATAAACTATTTTAGAGCTCTCTTTTAGAGTGTAAGATGGAAGGCTGTAACAGGACAGGGCATAGCTTGCTTCATACAAACTTAGGTTTTGACATTCATGCATAAATTTTAATCTAAATTTTGCCACTTTTTCATCACAAATTTGGGCAATTTAGTCATCTAAATTTTCCTGAACTATATAATAGTGTTAAATAGTGCTAGTAATATCTATGTAATTTTTTAATTTTTTACCAAATCAAATCATTTTATTTTAGTTTCCTTCCACCAGAAAATTACCAAAAATATAAACATAAAATATCTAAAAAAAAATACATAGAATTGATGCATGATCTTCCTCCTCCAAACTGGGGCCAACCTTCATGGTTCTTTAAAAGTCAATGGATTATATGCATGCCTATCTTTACATGTCTGTGTGTGGGGGGGTGTGACAGAGAGAGAAATGAAAAATGAGTGCAAAATAAAGTGTTTGATGTTGGGCCTGATACACTAATCAGTAAGTATACTGCAGGTATAGAAAGTTATGACGTTGTATTTATACTGATAAAACCTGCCAAAGAACCTACACATACAAGCAAACAAGCAACACACATTCATTACAAACCAATGTCATATGGAAAAAAAATTCTACATAAAAAGTTAAATCATACACAACAGCATGATAAAAAAAATTGACCACAGCAATTTGTATTTACTTCTTAAATGCAAAAATTATTTTTATTGCATTATAAAATAAAATTTTGTTTAAAAAAAAGCTTGTTTTTTTAATTTCAGCAATTAATCCTCAATTTCCTGTTGGTGTATTTTTCTATAACCCTATCCTATCCATACACATTACTAAAAACCTAACCCTAACCCTAACCCTGCACCCTCACCCTTACCATCAACGTCACCAGCACTTCACTGTAACCCTAAACCACAATCTCGAACTTACCTGAACATTAAACCTGAACTCTAACCATAACCCTATCCTCCCCGTACACCTAAATGAAAACCTAACCCTAACCATAACCCTGGCCCCCTACCCTAACCTTTCACCCTCACCCTCACAGTCACCCACACCTCACCATAAGCCTAAACGTCAATCTCGCACTTACCCTAACATTAAACGTGGACCCTAACTCTAACCATAACCTTTTCCACCCGTACATATTACCCAATATCTAATCCTAACCCTAACCCTGGACCCTGACCCTAACCCCTCTCCCTCATTCTCACCTTCACCCACACTTAACCATAATTCAAATTCTAAACATAACCCGAAACTTCACACTGAAAATTAACTCTAACTCTAACCATAACCCTATTTTCACCCTACACTGAACCCTAAACCCTAACCCTAACCATAAGTCTATCCCATAACCCTCCCCTCACCTTCACCCACACGGAACTATAACCGTTAACCTAATTGTCATGCGATCCCTCAGCCTAAACCCACATCCTAACTCTAAGCCACACCATAAGTTAAACATAACCCTATGCTTAACTCTAACACTAACCCAATGTGTACCCCCACTACCCTCACCCTCATCGGCACCCACATATCACCATACACTAAACCTCAGTCGTGCCCTGATCCTAACATTAAACCCGGACACTAACTCTAACTGTAACCCTATTCTCCCTGTACAACTTACCAAAAACCGAAACCTAACCCTAACCCTGGACCATTACAATATACCCTCAATCTCACCATAAACATCACCCACACCTCACCATAATGCAAAAAATAAATCTCAAACTTACCCTAACATTAAACCTGTCCATAATTTTAACCATAACTCTATCTTCCCTGTACAATTTGCCAAAAACCTAACCCTAACCCTAACGCTGGCCCCTTACCGTAAAACCTCACCTTCACCATCAACGTCACTGACACCTCATCATAACCCAAAAACTCTATCTTGCACTTACACTAACATCAAATCCGGATCCTAACTCTAACGGTAACCCTATCCTCCCCGTACACCTTACCAAAAACCTAAACGTAACCCTAACCCTGGCCCATGACACTATCCCTTCATCGTCACCATCAATGTCATCCACTCCTCACCATAACTCAAACTAGAACTTACCCTAACATTAAACACGAACACTAACTCTAACCATTACCTTATCCTCCCTGTACATGTAACCCAAGACTTAACTTTAAACCTAAATGTGGCTCGTGGCCATAACCCCTCATCCTTCTCATCAACATCACACACACCATGCCATAACCCAGAACCTCAATCTCGCACTTACCTTAATATTAAACCTGTCCCTAACTCTAACCGTAACCCTATCTTCCCCATACACCTTACCAAAAGCATAACCCTAACCCTAACCCTGGCCCCTTACATATCCCCTCACCCTTACTATCAAGGTCACCCATACCTCATTGTAACCCATAGCCTAAATCTCGCACTTATTCTATTATTAAAACCGGACACTAACCCTAGTAACTCTAACCTCCCTGCACACCTTACCAAAAGCCTAAGCCTAACCCTAAACCTGGCCCCTGAACCCAACCCCTCAGTGTCACCATCAACGTCACCAACACCACACCATAACACTAAACCTGCATCTCGCCCTCACCCTCACATTAAACCCAGAACCTAAATCTAAACATAACCATATCATCCACATACAATTTACCAAAAGCCTAACCCTAAACCTAAACCTGGCCCCTGAACCCCACCCCTCACCATCACCATTGATGTCACCCACACCGCATTGTAAACCTAAACCTCAATCTCGCCCTCACCCTGAAATTAAACTCTGACTATAACTCTAACTGTAACCCTATCCTCCTCGTACACCTTACCAAAAGCCTAACATAACCCTAACCCTGCCCCTGCACCCCACCTCTCACTGTCACCATCAACATCACACACATTGCACTGTCACCATAAAACTCAATCTTGCCCTCACCCTCACATTTAACCTGGACCCTAAATCTACCTGTAACACTAAACTCCCCATACTCCTTACCAAATTTCTAACCCTGTCCCTAACCCTGGCCCCTCACCCTAACCTTCCACCCTCACCCTCAGCATCACACACAACTCACCATAACCCTAAATGTCAATTTTGCACTTACACTAACATTAAACCTGGACTTTAAATCTAACTGTAACCCTATCCTCCCGTACATGTTACCCAAGACCTTACTCTAATCCTAACCCTGGCACCTGGCCCTAACCCCTTACCCTCATGCTCACCTTCATCCACATGTAAACATAATTCAAATCCTTAATATAACCTGAAACCTCACAATGAAAATCAATCCTAACTCTAACCATAACCTTATCCTCACCCTACACTTGTCTAACCTTAACCCTAACCCTAACCCCAACCATAGTCTATCCCATAACCCTCCCCCTCACCTTCACCCAAACGGAACCATAACCATTAACCTAATTCTCATGTGACCCCTCAGCCTAAACCCACATTCTAACTCTAAGCCACACCATAACTTCATCCTAAACCTAACCCTATGCTTAAATGTAACACTAACCCAAACTGTACCCCCTTACCCTCACTCTCATTGTCACCCACACATCATCATAACACTAATCCTCAATCTTGCCCTCACCTTAACTTTAAACCCAGACCCTAACTCTAACCGTTACCCTCAGTACTAATATAGTGTAGTAAGAACAGGAGGGACTCCATCTTTAGGCTACGATTCCATTTTAAAAACCAGGGAGTTAGGAGGTAAGATTCTTAACATAATCATATTTTATGGTAATCAGTCAATATCCTACCTTATCTTAAGGCAAGTCAAGCAGTCCTAATTGATATGTCCCCAAATCTTGAGGGTAACTGGTATCTTGGAGTAGAACAGGATCAAGAAATTCCCTTTGTTAAGTTTATTTTACAGAATATCTAGAGGACAGACTATGAATGGTGACATAATGTCTCTCACCTGAGACAGACATCACGAGACTGTATGTCAAGCCTTTGCTCCCCAAACCCCTACCCCACCCTTTGACCTATCCTTGAAATCCTTAACAGACACAAATCCTAAGCTTTAAGCACACCTCCTCTCTGAAGTTGCCCACACTCCGCTTTCTTCAAGTGTGTACTTTGCCTTGAATAAAGACTTCTCACTGCTCAGTTTATTGCATTGTGTCTCTGCTGTTCCAGTGGTAAGAGTCTTTGTTACTTTGCTATTTCATTCCATTTTCTAGACTTAAACACAAGTCTTCACTATCTCTGTTCTACTTCAGACAAGTAGGGAAGGGCTACTGAGATCTCTCATTTGGGCTTGCAATTTCCCATTGCCTGGATGACCCAGACAGGACTCCAGCTGTAAAATCATGCTCTTTAGTACCTTGCCTGAATATCTCTTGTACTTTGCCTTTGGAAATTTCTCAGTGCTCTGCTCCTCCAGATCCTGGAGTGGTGGGGCCTTACACTAGATACCAGGTGACTCTGCCTTCAAGAGTTGGTGAGGGATTTACCGAGTAGGAGTTCAGTGAGCTTCCCTCTCCTCCTTCTGTTCTTCCTTGTTCTCTACTGCCTTGCAAGATTGCTTCCATTCACTGCTGGTCTTGCTTTAATGAATTTCTTCCTTACCTACACTCATCATACCTGTTCAAAAATTCTTTCTCAATCAGAATTAAGAACCCTCCCACATCATGATTAAAGTTTCACTTAGTGCCCAGGGAAAGACCTCCCAGATACAGCTGTCTGACATTATTACTTTTTTCTGTATGCATGCATGTATGTATGTATGTACGTTTGTGTTGCTGGGGAAGAAGAAATTTCCTCTACACCTTGAGGTTCTTCTAAAGCTGATCTAAGAATCAAATTGACATGAGACAGGTGAACAGAAGAAAAAAATGGAGTTTAACTGCATACATAGAGGGAAGTTATAAACATGGGTTCCAAAGACAGTCAGGGAGAATAAGGTATATCTGTCATCATGAACCAAAGGAAAAGGGGTAAGGTGTGAGACTTCATGGGAAAAGTCTTTCAAAGGAATATGAGAAGTGTAAATGTTAAACAAATATTCCCTGGGCCACACAGTAACAGTGAAGGGGCACAAAGGGGAATTTTAACAGACTTGGTCACATCCCTCTCAGTCTACCACCCCTAGTTTACATTATAATATAGCTATCTATGGTGATAGCTCTCCTCCTGGAGTACTTCCTCCATCTAAATTTTCATTATACAGTTGGAGAGTGGAAGGTCAAAGTTTACTTCTGAGTCTTTTGGGCCTTAATTGTTCTCAACTCTGAAATACTCTGCTTGTCACAATGGCACATCTTGGGGTGGCCTGCCCTTGGACCCAACAGTGTGTATGCATGATATATCTGTCAGTCATCTATGAGTCTCTTGATCTATTAACTCTCTCTTGTCTCTCTGTTACTTAGTGGTTGAGAGAAATTAGACTGCAAAGTCAAATTGCTTGGGTATGTTTCTAAGCTTAGTAGCCATAATTTTAGGTATGTTATTTAACCTTATTTGAGTGAAGTTGCTCAATTGTAAAGTAAAAAAATAATAATGCCTTCATCATAGGGACTTCAGGAGGATAAATTACTTCCTATATGTATGATACTTTTGACCTGGCACATATATTCTTTGTTCTATTAATATCATAATTATGACTATATGGTAAGTAATGATTATTAATTAAAATGATAATATAATGCATAATAGTTTTTATATGCTCAAAAAGATAAACCTGGAATATCATCCATGAAATATTAACAGTTATTTCTGGATGCTGAATTTAAAAATATTTAAAACAACATATTTATATTTTTACAAAGGTTTCCTTATCTTTCACTATTGTTAGCCTTACTGCTATTAAAGATAATTCAAGTGAAATTTTTAATTTAGATATATGAGATGTCCGTTTTTCAACTAACAAATGGAAATAATATTTAAAAAGATAAATCACAATGCTTGGAAGAGAATGGTGGTATTCTAATGCACAGCTATTGAAATTGTAAATTCGACCAATAGCTCTTGTTAAGCAAGTAAGGTTACATAGCAAGCAAGGTTAAGCAACTGGATGGTTAGATTAACTTGAGCAGAATTCATGTCATTTTAATATTGATAATTTCCTCCTATATGGCACATATATGAGTATCCACTTAATAAAATTACTTAGAAGGCTTTTATTTAAAATTTAAATAAAACATATACAGAACAGCACACAAGTCAGACAATTTTCAGAGAGTGGACTGACATTTCCACCATTTGAATAAATAATTCAAATGTTATAAGAACCAAGAAGCCCACCTGGTTTCCCTTCCCAACCACTCTCATTACTCTTCTTCACATGAGGATAAAACAAGGCTGACTTCTTTCATTACACATTAGTTTTGCCTGGTTTTGGATTTTATGTAAATGGAATCATACCATGTACTCTATTTTGTCTGATTTCTTTCAAATCTCCTAATCTGAAGCTGTGTGCCATATATTTTTCTATAATCTCTCCTTTTTTCATTTGTTTCTCCATCAGTGGATAAAATGAGAGTTCCTGTGGCCAGGATTCTCACCTGGCCCTGGTTGATTAGCTCACTGCACACCTGTGGGCAATACATGGCTGTTGACTCTTTATAAAGAGCTCTGCCCAGTGCTCTGCGTGTGACACGGTGGTATGGCTACAAGGCTGCAGGAGAGCAGAGCAGAGGCTGAGTGGTGGCAGTGCCCAGGACAGAGGCCCAGAGGATGGCTGTATGGGAAAACTGTGCAGAGGGGCCCAGAGGATGGCTGTGCAGACAGAGGATCCCAGAAGCAGAGACCGGCTTGCTGCATACAGACTCGCTCTGAGTGAATGAGGTTTTAGTGACTGACCTGCCACCTGGAAATAAAGTTGGGTGTAACCCTTTCACCCCAAGAACATTTTGCTGTCAATTTCTTTGGTCACATTAAATCCATAGCGAGCTTGCCTGGGGCTGAAACCCATTGGCAAGACAATCAAACAGCACAAATAGTTGTCTTCTTAGCCATTCAAAAAAGTTTTTTCCTTATATTATTAAGCTATAGGTGTGCATATATTTATATAATTTAAAATTTCTTGTTATTTTATTAAATTATTTATTTTGTTTAATTGACTTTTTTTAGTTTTTCTATTTTCTAGAGGCAAAATCATACTTCATTTATCTTCAGTAATGTGTTATGACAAAATTCATTTCCCACAGTACACACATTCTTAGGCTCTTTCTTGTGTGAATAGCCATTGTTTTGTTCAAGTGTCCATCTCTCCACCATATGACTCCAAGTCAAACTCAAATTCCTATGAGCTAACCAGAGCTGCCCCCTATTTGCCAATGATTAATTTATAGATATGTGTCTTACCTTTTTTTAACCAAAATAACCTGATAGACTATTTCCTAAAGAAGAGAAGTGGTTTGCTTACTCAGAAGAAAGTAGCATCTCCTTTTCCAACAGACATCAACATTTCTGAATACAAATACCTAGAGCTTCTGTAGCCAACTGTTAACTATAAAAGGAGTCAGGCTGAAGGTAAACCAATTCTTTGTGGCTGACAGAGAAGAAAGGTGAAAAGAATGTTTCTTGATGTCTTTGTTAAATCAACTACTTCTGGAATCAATATACCTTTACAATCTTGTTACAGGTAATAAATAATACATTATTTTATAGATGAGTTGGTTTTGTGTGACTTCATGCAAAAAAGTATTCTTTTAAAATTTTTATTTAATTAATATTTCAAACATACAGAAACATATAGAGAATGATATAATCAATGTTTATAACTGGGTAGCACTAGAAAATCCTAACATGTTGTTACACGTTTCTCAGAGAAATAAAATATAAAGTGTGCATATATTCTTTCCTGGACAGTAGAAATGTATCTATAAGCATTGATTCAATAGTTGTTTTATGCATTTATTTAATTAATTTGTGGAGTGTCTTCTGCTAATTTCGTTAATTTTTGAAGAAAAATGAATTACCTTTAAGTAAACACACAATTATCATTGTCCATTGAAATACGCTATTATGTGTTCAATAAATAAATCATGACCTCTCCATATTTATCTCAGGAAGTTAGTCAAAGGATTTCCATTAAAAGTAAAAATGTAATTATTTTGGTAATATAGAATTAATATACTTTCACAATAAATTCTTCAAAATAGTTCTGCTAAACAACAATGGGATATGCAATAACAATGCTGTGCAATATAATGATATAATGATTGCTAGGGACTTTTACATATATCTGAAAGATCTTCACAACAGTCCTATGAAGTAGGTTCAGCAAATTATCATTTCATCATTTTCAACTACCATTCAATAAGGAAACTCAGGGAGGTACAAAGACATTAAATGAATTTTTAGGCATGTAGATAGTGATTGTATAAATTAGATATTTTAAATCTTGGTGTTCTTTCCAAAGTCTCCTAGAGTACAGTAAATATATTTAGTTCTAAAAGATGCTCAGTACATAAAATGATGGTTTCTTTATGTGAATCCAAAATGTTTAAGTTGACAGGCAGGGACCGTTTACACTGGATGGCTCATTAAGGTATTACTAGGTGAAAACAGATAGTGATATTCAATAATTGTGTCAATATCTTATTAAAACCATGTTATTTATCAGGTTTATTTTCCAATTGAATTACAAAAAAACTGGTGACTATATTAGCCCTGATATAAATGTCTAAAATACAAGAAAAATACAGATGTACTTAAATTTTCATTCAGCATTTGTCAAGTTATATACAAATTGATATCTTTATTTATTTGTTTGTTTTTTTATAATTTATTTTGGTATCATTTATTTACAATTACATGTGCAATATTATAGTTATTAACTACCCCCCTTCATCAGGTCCCCCCCACCAACACCATTACAGTCACCGTCCATCAGCGTAGTGAGATGCTATAGAATCACTACTTGTTTTCTCTGACTTGTAAAGCCCTCCCCGCATCCCCGCAACATTACCTCTGCTAATCGTAATTTCCCTTTTTCCCCTTGTCCCTCCCTTCCCACGCATACTCCTCAGTTCCTTTCCCTTTGGTAACTATGAGTCCACTCTTGGGTTCTGTGAGTTTGCTGCTGTATTGTTCCATCAGTTTTTTTCGTTGCTCTTATACTCCACATATGAGTGAAATCATTTGATACTTGTCTTTTTCCGCTTCGCTTATTACACTAAGTATAATACCCTCTAGCTCCATCCATGTTGATGCAAATAGTAGGATCTGTTTTCTTCTTATGGCTGAATAACATTCCATTGTATATATGTGCCACACTTCCTTATCCATTCATCTACTGATGGACGCTTAGGTTGCTTCCATTTCTTGGATATTGTAAATAGTGCTGTGAGAAACATAGGAATTCATCGGTCTTTTTGAAACAGGGCTGCTGTATTCTTAGGGTAAATTCCTAGAAGTGGGATTCCTGGGTCAAATGGTATTTCTATTTTGAGTTTTTTGAGGAATCGCCATACTGCTTTCCACAATGGTTGAACTAATTTGCATTCCCACCAGCAGTGTAGGAGGGTTCCCTTTTCCCCACATCCTTGCAACATTTGTTGCTGTTTGTGTTTTGGATGTTGGCCATCCTTACTGGTGTGAGGTGATATCTCATTGTGGTTTTAATCTGCATTCTTCTGATGATTAGTGATGTGGAGCATCTTTTCATGTGCCTGTTGGCCATCTGAATTTCTTCCTTGGAGAAGTGTCTATTCATGTCCTCTGCCTATTTCTTAATTGGATTATTTGCTTTTTGTTTGTTGAGGTGTGTGAGTTCTTTATATATTTTGGATGTCCACGCCTTATCAGATACGTCATTTATGAATATATTCTCCCATACTGTAGGATGTCTTCTTGTTCTACTGATGGTGTCCTTTGCTGTACAGAAGATTTTCAGCTTGATATAGTCCCACTTGTTCATTTTTGCTTTTGTTTCCCTTTCCCAGGGAGATATGTTCATGAAGAATTCGCTCATATTATGTCCAAGAGATTTTTGCCTATGTTTTTTTCTAAGAGTGTTATGGTTTCATGAGTTACATTCAGGTCTTTGATCCATTTTGAGTTGACTTTTGTGTATGGGGTTAGACAGTAGTCCAGTTTCATTCCCTTACATGTAGCTGTCCAGTATTTCCAACACTAGCTGCTGAAGAGGCTGTCATCTCCCCATTGTATATCCAAGGCTCCTTTATCATATATTAATTCACTGTATATGTTTGGGTTAATGTTTGGATTTTCTATTCTGTTCCACTGGTCTGTGGGTCTGTTTTTGTGCCAATACCAAACTGTATTGATTACTGTGGCTTTGTAGTAGAGCTTGAAGTGTGGGAGTGTAATTCCCCCTGTTTAATTCCTCCTTCTCAAGATTGCTTTGGCTATTCGGGGTCCTTTGTGGTTCCACATGAATTTTAGAATTATTTGTTCCAGTTCATTGAAGAAAGCTGGTGGTAATTTGATAGGGATAGCGTTGAATCTGTAGATTGCTTTAGGTAGTATAGCCATTTTTACAATATTTATTTTTCCTAGCCAAGAGCATGGGATGAATTTCCATTTGTTAGTATCCTCTTTAATTTCTCTTAGGAGTGTCTTGTACTTTTCAGGATATAGGTCTTTCACTTCCTTTGTTAGGTTTATTCCTAGGTATTTTATACTTTTTGATGCAATTGTGAATGGAATTGTTTTCCTAATTTCTCTTTGTTAGTTCATCGTTAGTATATAGGAAAGCAACAGATCTCTGTGTGTTAATTTTGTATCTTGCAACTTTGCTGAATTCAGATATTAGTTCTAGTAGTTTGAGTGGAGTCTATAGGTTTTTTTAATGTACAATATCATGTCATCTGCAAATAGTGACAATTTGACTTCTTCTTTACCAATCTGGATGCCTTGTATTTCTTTGATTGGTCTGATTGCCATGGCTAGGACCTCCAGTACTATGTTGAATGACAGTGTAGAGAGTGGGCATCCCTGTCTTGTTCCTGATCTTAGATGAAAAGCTTTCAGTTTCTTGCTTTCAAGTATGATAGCTGTGGGTTTGTCATATATGGCCTTTATGATGTTGAGGTACTTGCTCTCTATACCCATTTTGTTGAGAGTTTTTATCATGAATAAATGTTGAATTTTGTCAAATGCTTTTTCAGCATCTATGGAGATGATCATGTGGTTTTTGTTCTTTTTGTTGATGTGGTGGATGATGTTGATGGATTTTCGAATGTTGTACCATCCTTGCATCCCTGGGATGAATCCCACTTGATCATGGTGTATGATCCTCTTGATGTATTTTTGAATTCGGTTTGCTAATATTTTGTTGAGTATTTTTGCATCTATGTTCATCAGGGATGTTGGTCTGTAATTGTCTTTTTTGGTGAGGTCTTTGCCAGGTTTTGGTATTAGAGTGATGCTGGCTTCATAGAATGAGTTTGGAAGTATTCCCTCCTCTTCTATTTTTTGGAAAACTTTAAGGAGAATCGGTGTTATTTCTTCTCTATATGTCTGGTAGAATTCAGAGGTGTATACATCTGGTCCGGAGGTTTTGTTCTTGAGTAGTTTTTTGATTACCGCTTCAATTTCGTTGCTGGTGTTTGGTCTGTTTAGTTTTTCTGTTTCTTGCTTGGTCTGTCTTGGAAGGTTGTATTTTCCTAAGAAGTTTTCCATTTCTTCTAGGTTTTCCAGCTTGTTAGCATATAGATTCTCATAATATTCTCTTATAATTCTTTGTATTTCTGTGGGGTCCGTCGTTATTTTTTCCTTTCTCATTTCTCATTCTGTTTATGTGTGTAGATTCTCTTTTTCTCTTAATAAGTCTGGCTAGGGGTTTATCTATTTTGTTTATTTTTTCCAAGAAGCAAGAATTGGTTTCATTGATTTTTTTCTGTTTTTTTATTCTTCTCTATTTTATTTATTTCTTCTCTGATCTTTATTATGTCCCTCCTTCTGGTGTCTTTTGGCCTGATTTGTTCTTCTTTTTCCAATTTCTGTAATTGTGTCTTTAGACTATTCTTTTGGGATTGTTCTTCCGTCTTTAAATAGGCCTGGATTGCAATATACTTTCCTCCTAGAAATGCCTTTTCTGCGTCCCACAGAAGTTGTGGCTTTGTGTTGTTGTCATTAGTCTCCATATATTCTTTGATTTTTGTTTAGATTTGGTCATTGACCCATTGATTATTTAGGAGAATGTTGCTAATCTCCATGTATTTGTGAGCCATTTTGTTTTCTTTCTAAAATTTATTTCTATTTTATACCTTTGTGAACTGAGAGTTGGTTGGTAGAATTTCAATATTTTTTAATTTAGTGAGTTTCTTCTTGAGACCTAGTATGTGGTATATTCTGGAAAATGTTCCATGTGCACTTGAAAAGAATATGTATCCTGTTGCTTCTCCGCGTAGAGTTCTGTAGATGTCTGTTAGGTCCATCTGTTCTAGTGTGTTGTTCAGTGCCTCTGTGTCTCTACTTATTTTCTGTCTGGTTGATCTGTCTTTTGGAGTGAGTGGTGTGTTGAAGTCTCCTAAAATGAATGTATTGCTTTCTATTTCCTCCTTTAATTTTGTTAGTATTTCTTTCACATATGCCAACACCCCTGTGTTGGGTGCATATATATTTATACTGGTTATATCCTCTTGTTGGACTGACCCCTTTATCATTATGTAATGTCGTTTTTCGTTTCTTGCTACTTTCTTCGTTTTGAAGTCTGTTTTGTCTGTTACAAGTACTGCAACACCTGCTTTTTTCTCTTTGTTTGCATGAAATATCTTTTTTCATCCCTTCACTTTTAGCCTGTGTATATCTTTGGATTTGAGGTGAGTCTTTTGTAAGCAGCATATAGATGGGTCTTGCTTTTTTATGCATTCTGTTTCTCTGTGTCTTTTGATTGGTGCATTCAGTCCATTTACATTTAGGGTGATTATTGATAGATATATACTTATTGCAATTGCTGGCTTTAGATTCGTGGTTGCCAAAGGTACAAGGGTAGCTCCTCTACTATCTAACAGTATAACAACTTTCTTATTAAGTTATTGTAAACACAGTCTGATGATTCTTTATTTCTCTCCCTTCTTATTCTTCCTCCTCTATTCTTTATATACTAGGGATTTTATTTTTTGCCTTTAGTTAGTATTTGGATAGTCTGCTTTCTTTGCTATGATTTTATTTTTCTGGTGACATCTTTTTTAGCCTTAGGAGTGCTTCCATCTATAGCAGTCCCTTTAACATATCCTGTAGAGGTGGTTTATGAGAGACAAACTCTCTCAACTTTCGCTTGTCTGGAAATTGTTTAATCCCTCTGTCATATTTAAATGATAGTCATGTTGGATACAATATTCTAGGTTCGAGGCCCTTCTGTTTCATTACATTAAATATATCATGTCATTCTCTTCTGGCCTGTAAGGTTTCTGTTGAGAAGTCTGATGATAGTCTGATGGGTTTTCCTTTGAAAGTGATCTTTTTTCTCTCTGTAGCTGCCTTTAATTCTCTGTCCTTATCTTTGGTCTTTGCCATTTTAATTATGATGTGTCTTGGTGTTTTTTTCCTTGTGTCCCTTGTGTTGGGAGATCTGTAGGCTTCCACGGTTTGAGAGATTATTTCCTTCCCCAGCCTGGGGAAGTTTTCAGCAATTATTTCTTCAAAGACACTTTCTATGCCTTTTTCTCTCCCTTCTTCCTCTGGTACTCCTTTAATGCGAATATTGTTCTGTTTGGATTGGCCACACCGTTCTCTTAAAATTCTTTCATTCCTAGAGATCCTTTTAACTCTCTCTGCCTCAGCTTCTCTGTATTCCTGTTCCCTGATTTCTATTCCATTAACAGTCTCTTGCATCTCATCCAGTCTGCTGCTAAGCCTTTCGATTCCTTGTCTGATTTCTGCATTGTCTTTCCTCACGTCCCTCACTTTCTCCCTTAGCTCTTGCATATTTCTCTGTAGATCCATCAATATGGTTATGAATTTTACTGTGAATTCTTTTTAGGAAGATTGTACATGTCTATCCTATCAGGCTCCCTCTCTGGAGTTGTCTGGCTAAGCTTTGTTTGTACCATATTCCTCTGTCTTTTCATGGCTATTGAAGTGGTCAAAAAAAAAAAAGAAGAAAGAGGAAAAAAAAAACCGCCTGCCGGGCGTAGTTTCTGTGATGATGCAGTAGGCAGCGCTGTTGCTCCAGTATTCCGCAGCCGTGGCCTCTCCGCCACTCCATGCCACTCTACCGGGCCCTTTTTGACTCTGACCAGGGAGGGAACGAATGGGAGGCTGCTGATTTCTGTGGGAAGTCTCCGTATGACTGCTTTTCCTAGTCACAGTCCAGGGGTCTGATATTCCCCAGGAATCCCACCCTGCTTGGCTGAGTACGCTGGGATGATCCTGCTCCTCCATTGGGCCCCTGTCTCTTTTAAGACCCCTAATAAAACATGCACTTTTCTTTTGTCCTGGGGAGCCGGCTGAGTGGACCTGCCATCTTGGATCCTGCACCTCTGTCTCTCCAATCTCCGATACACGGCGCGAAGTGTGTCAGTGCTCCTGGCGCAGGTCACCAAGGCTGGTTATTTGGTGGGGCTGTGCTTCCACTCCCTCCCTACTCTGAATCCTCTTCTCCCGCCGGTCCGCTGGGTGGGGGAGTGCTCAGGTCCCGTCGGGTCGCGGCTCCATATCTTACCCACTACATGAGGTGCCGATTCCTCTCAGGTATAGCTGCAGGCTGGGTGTCATCCTGTATCTTCTGGTCTCTCTTTTAAGAATAGTTGTATTTGTTGTATTTTCATAAATATATATGGTTTTGGGAGGAGATTTCGGCTGCCCTGCTCACGGCGCCATCTTCCTGGAACTCTCCTCTTTATTTATTTTTAAGTTAATTTTTTTGAATACTTTTGACTAAGTGATTGAGTTGTATAATTCAACTCAATACATGAATTAATGAAATTGTTTTTCATTAATGCTTTTGGTGTCTTAAATACCACTACAAGCCATTTTCAAATGATTTATAAGTAATTGGAAATTCACAGAATTACTATTTTAAAAGCTCAACTAATTTTCTAGTTTGTGTCATTTGATATTTAACTTATATGGGCACTATCATTTTTATATGGGTAAAAATTGAAGCAGTTTCACCTAAGAAACCTAATCAGTTTTTGCATGGCTATAAACAAGAGCTTGGTATAGGAACCTTTTTTCTGCGAATTTTGCCCTAGGTAGCACTGCCTAGTCTTATTAGAATACTGTTCTTATCATGTCTTGTTTTTAAAGTAAGCATAAAAAACCAACTACTTGTCTCCTATTCTTTGTTCAGATTTCATTATTTTATATCTAGTTTCCAACATATGCTTTTTCCCTTAAATACTCTCACAAAAAGTACATATCTCTGTGATATTCCTATGTGATTCTATCTACAATTTTAGTTTCAAGATGCCAACTTGATTCATCTACCTATACACACTTAACATACCCATAATTCACCTATGGTAGTGTGTATTCTTGAAATATGAGAAAATGTAGTACTATCAAAGGACCTAAATAAAGTCATTAGAGACAGAAAACATTAATTGTTGCTTTATAAAAGGCTAATCCCTGGTTGCTCTTATCACATAGGTTTACTGTGGTTTTTTTTGTTTGTTGGTTTTTTTACTTTTTCACTCAGAAAGGGTAATATATTGATTAATTATTCAATTTCTTTTACAGTTTTTTGTTATTTTTCTTAAATGTACTTCCCTGTGAAAATTTCCCAATGAATAATTTCTATTATGGAACACATACTAATTGTGTAATGAAAGAAGTCATCTATATTAACTTCTCCGTCTTTCTCCATCTCTCTCTCTCTCATTAAACACTAGGGAAATCTTCAGGTTTTCAATTGATTTTATCCCACACAAATTAAACCCAATATTTTTGAAAGGAACTTAATTAACTCTTCTGAGAGATAAAACAATTTGAAAACAAAATTTTCATTTTCAGAATTTATTGAAAGATAAAGGAAGATTGATATAAGAAAAATAAAGAAGGTAATTGCTTTTCTTTTTAAAAAATAATACCTTGAAAATGATTGCTAACTATACAAATTGCTAATCTCAATTTTTTAATGGAAATTGTCAAATATAGGCCAAAAAAGTAATATATTGAATACCTACTTTCCATTATTTAACTTCAAGAATTAATGCTATTTAGCCAATTGTTTCCCATATCAACCTTTCCACTTTTATTTGTGTTGTTGGAGTATTTAAAGGTAAATCTTCAAGTATCAGCTGAGTAAAAATATATCATTTAAAGATATATCAAATATTTAAAGATATAAATATTTCCTTACATACAATAAACAGATAAGGGTCTTTTAAAGCATAACCAAATGTGATAACCAAATGATCATACTTTACTAAATTAATAATAATATTTTAATAATATCCGGTACTCAGCCCATGTTAAATTCACCCAATTATGTCAAAGTACATTTTTACATTTAGCTTATTGAAATTGAGACATAGACAAGGTCCATACAAATGTCTACTTCCATATATTTCTAATTTTCTTAAATTTAAAATAAAACCCCTATATTAAACTGAGTTTAGTTGATTGGTAGAGTATCCTGATTGTTCTCTCATTTTTTCAAATAATAAAACAAGAGGCTTAATTAGATTCAGATGCATCTTTGGGGATCAATAATATTTATTTATAGGTGATATACTCCATTTTGCATTGCCAGAAATTTTATAATATCTACTTATCCCTATAACTGTGAAGATAGATAAGTAGGTTCAGGTGTTTCCAGCCTCATCCATCAGTTTTAAAGTTTTCCATTAACCTTAATATATTTAGCATCCATCGATAATCATTGCCTAGATTTATTATTTAAAAGTGGTAACAAACAGTGATTTTCTAATTTTATCATTCCTTTTATATCTCTAGTTGTAATTCTCTGACAAGAGGCAAGAAATTATCAAATATTAGATGCTCTGAAATACAGTTTGTCTGGAAAAGTAAGGATAATTAAATACTTAATTCTTTCCTGTTATTTATTATTTTCTAAAACATTATATAATGCTATAGGAACATCCATAGTTGACTAATAAATGTATTTTAGTATCATTGGGAATAGGTACATTTTTATATATTGAAGTGTTTCCATCTATTGTTGTGTGTTATCACAAGTCCAATTGCATGCCCAAGTGGGCAAGTTGTGTTGGGAAAGGGCTCAAGAGAGTGAAGGAAAGACCTGGAGACACCATATGAGATATGCGGGATTTTGGGGACTTACATGCAGGGGGCTAGCTGGATGAGGGTGCTCACTGTCCTCAGTCTTTCCTACCTGTTTCTATATGGATATTTTAGGAGTCACTCAGTTAGGTCCTGGCTTTCTTTCAGAGGTAGTTGCTTAATGTATAGCTGTACATTTGGTGTGTCCATGGGAAGAATGGAGTTAGGAGCCTCCTATGTTACTATCTTGGTCAACCTCCTGTTTCCTTTTGACATTGCCTCAGTAGTATTTGATAAACTCCATACTTTATATCACACCCTAATGTCCCAGGCTTACCCAGTACTTTTCACTAGACTGAAAATGACTGTTTCTCTAAGGAATATAATTACTTTTGCAGGAAATGGTTGCAGATATCACAGTATAGATTATAGCAGCACTTATTTTTTACTGAAACATTTTAGCTGTCTGATAGAAAACACATGTTAATTAGAAAGAGGCTGTTGGGAGGAAGGATTTTCCTTTACCCTTCAAAGTTCAGGAAAAAAAAAACCCAAAACTTAATTGTGTACATAGGGAAATACATAGATAGACACATGATTCATGATTCCCACAGTGAGGCATATGTTTCATCCCGAATTAAGAATAAGAGGGTAGAGGTCTGGGATTTAAAAGGGAAGAAGGCAATTCACAGGAATATGAAAGAGTAAGTGCTTGGTAAGCAGCTGTTTACAGGACCACACAGAAACAAATGGACATAGACTCTGCCACATTCCTCCCTGTCTATCACACCTACTTCATATTATAAGGGAATTAAATATAGTGATAGCTCTCTTTCTGGAGCAGTTCTTCCATCTAAATTGTTTTAAAGCAGTTGGTAGGGGTGTGGTTGGGGGTGTGGCAAAGTTTCTGAGTCTTTTGGGCCTTGATTATTTTCAATTCTGACATAATCTGCATGTCAGAGAGGTACATCTTAGAACAGTCTGCCCTTAGCCCCTACAAGGCAAAATAAATGTATTTCATACTGATATTTCCAAATTATATTTAGGATTACACTAGTATATATTATAAAACAGATATTACATTAATAAATAGATATTATTAATAGATATAAATAATATATGATTACATTTTATGTTTGTATATCCTTTTTATACTGAAAAACACTTTGGTTTCTAACGGGAAAATAAGTACTTAATTGCTTTATTCAAATATATGCATGTTATCACTTCAAAATATGTATATCATTATTACTATTAAATAGAAAACTACTGAATGTAGTTTGAGATTTTATTAAACATTTAAAAATTTTATTTCCATATATCTCATCAGGATTGTGCAGTTAAAATATGTAATGTCATTTGAAATAATTCATGTTTTTATGTCTCCAAATTGATATTTGCTGCTTGATTTTAATTTTTAGGAACTTTTTTGTAGCTCTTCATGATTTATTTCTATTAATTTTTAAAAAGAAAACTTTATTTAGTTCCGAATTTAACAGTATGAAACAAGTTCAAAGAATCAAATTGATGAGACAGATTAACAGGAGAAAAATAACAAAGTTTAATTGTTCATGTAAGGCGGCCCAATAATAAAATTGAGACCAAGGAAATGAACAGGACATGCAGCTTTTCTTTTATACAGTCATAAACCTGTGACTGTGAGAAATTGATAAAACAAAGAAAACTTAGGTTTGGTAGTTTTCATTAGTAAGGAATTCTAAAAGCATTTGGGATGGGATAGTAAATTAATAAAAAGTAGCAAACCTTGTTTATGTAAGTTTCTTTAGCCTTGAGTTCCCTGTCTCTGATGATAAGAATGTCTCTTTTCCACCAAGAGATGGGAATGTACCTTTCAAATGGAAGATTCATTCCTGGTTTCAAGGAGAGGGGAACCAGGCTTGGAGGGACGCAGAAAATTCCTCCTGCTTCTGCTGTTTCTCCAGTTGTTTCATTTCCAAGTAATCAATACGCCAAAGTGGCACATTTTATAGTGCACCAAGTGGCACCTGCCCTTGGTCCCTACAGTATTTCAACAGAGCTGTTAAAAAAATATATTACAAAGGATAACAGGGAATAAAGGGCAAACTGAGAAAACAATCTCTACAACACAGATAAAAACACCTAATATTTTATAATTTTATAAGCAATGTCTATGAATCAAAATTTTAATGTACATTACAATTATTTTTTAATTATTTTATTAAGGTATACAATAAATACAGTAAGGTATACTAACATAAGGCTTACAACTAAATTAGTTTTACAAATCTCTATACCAGTATAACCACCATATCTGAAGAGAATAGAATATTTCTAGCACCCAAAGAAACCTTTTTGCCACATTATAATAAACCATCCAGAGACTTGCCACTTATTCCAATTTCTATCAATATTGACTGTACTATATAATGTCTGTAAAATTAATCCATGTTGTATGTATTAGTATACTGTTCTTTTTATTGCAATTTAATTCAGATTTAGTATATCACACATTCCACTGATGGCAGATATTTTCAGTTTTTGGATACTGTGAATAAAGATGCTATGAATATTCTTGAAAATGACATTCTTTTAGACATTTTCCCTTATTTTTCTTGGGGATATAACTAAAAGTGGATTTGCTGAATTATGGCATAAATGTACGTTTATTTTTTTGGATACTGACAAAAAGTTTTCCAAAACTATTTTCCCATTTTACACTACAACAGTAACATATGCCAGCTTGAGTTGTTGTACACCCTCACTACCACAGGCATTTTCAGTGTTTTTATGTTTACCATTTTGGTGGATGTTTAGCTGCCTCAGTGTTGTTTAAATTTATATTTCCATGATTACTAATAATTCTGACCAAATGTTTATGCACTTTGGGTATTTGGATATTCTCACTGATGGAGTTCCTATTCAAGGCTTTTGGCCAGATTTTATCATGTACTTTATCTTTTTATAAAAGAAACTAACATATTCTTTACATATTCTGGTTATGAGTACTATATTGTATATGTGAATTGCAATGTCTTTTTCCATTCTGTGGTTTGTATTTGCACTCTAAGATACCTCCTTTGATGAAGTTCTAAAATATAATTTTTTTTTGTTTAATGCTTTTCATCCTATTTAAGAAATATCTGTCTTTCTCAAGTCCTTGAAGATATTATACTCATTTTTTCTCTTAACTCTTTATGATTTTGTCTTGAACACTTAATATCATAAGCCTCTTGAATAAAGTTTTTTTAATATTGAGAGGTAATAACAAAGTATACTTTTTTCTATGCTGATATTCAGTGTTTCTAGCACCATTTTTTGAAAAGCGTAACTACCAGCTTGCTCTAAATTATAAAGGAGTCTTTATGTAAATCAGGTGACTATATATCTGTTGATCTGTTTTGGGGGTCTCCTATATTTTCTAGCAGTCTTTTTGTATATACATGTAACTATATCACACTATCTTAACCATTGTAATTTTATAATATGTCTTTACTTTGGTTGTCTGAGTCATCTAATTTTGATTATCTTTTTTAAGAATGCTTTGGTTAGTCTATACACCTTGCATCTCCAAAACTTTACTTGAACATTAAATATTGACTGGTATTGAATTGAATATGTAGGACAATTAGATCACTTTAGAGAGAATAGAAATGCTAATACTGAGCACTTATTTGTTTAATTTTTCTTAAAAATATATTAGAGTTTTCAGTGTAAATATCTTGCTGTTTCACTTAGATGAGTCTTAGGTATTTTATAGTACTTGATGCAATTTTAAATGACAATATTTTATATAATTTGCAACTTGTTTGTTTGCTGGTATATAGAGATACTGGTTTATCAATTTTGTGTGCATTAACTTTACCAAATTCATTTACTAATTTTAAATGTTTATTGATCCTTCTGGAAGTTTTAAATATGTAATAAAGACATTCTGAAAATAATGGTTATGTTACTGCTCCTTTTTTAGTTTTGATACCTCTTAGCTCTTTTTCTTTCTTTATTGCACTGACTAGTACCACTAGTAAAATGTTGAATAGAATGGTGATAGTGGCCATCTTCGCTTTTTGCCCAAGACAAAAGAAAAGCATTCAACAATCCCCATTAAGTATGATGTTAGTTGTAGGCTTTCTGTAAAATCACCCAGATTATGGAAGTTCCTTTTTACTTCTAGTTAGTTGAAAGTTTCTTTTTAATGAATGAATATTGACATTTATCAAGAACTCTATTCCTCTATTAAGATGATCATGATTTTTAACTCTGCTGAATCAAAAGCATTAAACCAATGTTGCATTTTTGGAATAAACCTCATTTGGTAATGGTCTTATCATATTTACATATCACTATGGGTTCATGAGAGATATTGGCCTGTAATATTGCATTCTTGTAGTTTTTTTGTGACTTTTGATGTCAGAGTTGTACTTGCCCCATAAAATGAGTTGGAAAGTGGTCTCACACTTTGATTTTTTGATCAATGTGTGGAATATTGATATTAATTATCCTCTTTATATTCAGAAGAATTCATCACATCAGTGAAGCCATCAGTGGTAGAAAATCCTTCCTTCCTTCTTTCTTTTCTTTTTTCCTTCTGTCCTTCTTCCTGCCTTCCTTTCTTCTTTGGAAATTTTTGGAATACAGATTCAGTTACATTGACAGTTAATGAATTATTAAGCTTTTGTTACAATTTTTGGCAGTAAAATTAGTTCAATACCTGCTACTCTATAATTGTCATACAGAAAACTTTTCATTCTTTTTAAATTAAAGAAATGCTGTTAATATATTTTTGTGTACATGTAACAAATATTTAAAGATATTTTTTAAATGGTTGCATTTTTAAACTCAGGATAAAGTGATTTAGCGACTATTCACTTTTGTGTTTATGTTCTTATGTATCATCTGATATAGTTTTCAAATGAAGTGCAAATGTAATTTTCAGTCTGAAAAGCAATGAGATTTATTTCTTTAAGGAACTATTTATGAGAAAAAGAAATATTTATGTTACTTTTACACAGGTACTTGAGTTAGAGTACTATTTTAATAAAAAATACAGCAGAGGCAATAAAAATAAGGCTTAATATTAATATAAGTTGAAAATGCTTTCTTAGTTTTCATGGCTGTGACAATCAGTGTAAGCCCCTTGGAAACAGGAACTGTGTGAACCCTAAGCAGCAGCATACTATAACTGTCAGAAATTTCTATAATATCTACTACTTTAATATTCTGAATCATTATCTTGATCCTTCAGTTCATGTGTAGGGATGACAAATTTTGATGGGGAATAAATTTTTCTATTTTATGTTTTCATGTATGCTTGGAAGCAGAATTTAACAGATCAATAAGCATGTTCCATGAAAATAAATAGATTAATAAAACAGGATCCCTTTTCTCTGACAAGCCAAAAATGAAGACAATATCTTAGTTATTGTCAACCATAGGTACCTAACAGAAGCAACTATTTAGTCTTTTAAAATATAAAATATATTCATTAAAATTCTGATTTAACAGCTGAAGGGAAAGTGACTATAGATACCCCAGCAGTTAACCATGCTGTAATTTAGTTCATGCTTAAGCTTAATCTAAGAGAAAGAACAATATGATTTGTAGTTGAAACTAATCTTAGAGAAAAGAACAACAGGTGCTGCATCTTGGAAACTGGTGCGAGTCTTGAGCAGTGTGACAAGGACTGCAAACAGTTCTCATGACCCTTTCTGAGGCAAACCCAGATAAGGAACACGCTGTGAGACTCACATGACCAGATGACTTGACGAGATCTAAGAGAAACTTTAAGAAACAATTAGTTTGCAATTGTTTAGCTTGATGAAAAAACATCCTATAATCATTAACACATGCCTGTCTTTTTGCTTGCTGTAACTTAATAAAAGCACAGGGGAGCAGTGACTTGGTGCTTAGTCTCCAGAGGAAGTCTAAGCTCTGTGTTTAAAATTTCGTTCTGACTCGGTTTCTCATTTTCATGGTCCCCGACTGCAACAGGTGACTAGAATCCATGGGTCTCAAAACCTCCATATACAATTCTGATGTCTAGTCAAATACTATTATTATCCCATTTATTATTTTTGCTCTCAAATACCTACAAAGATCATAGAGAAACATATTTACACATTTATTGTTAGAATAATTTTCCTGAGACTTCTGGGAAGATGGCAGCATGAGCAGGGTGGTGGAAATCTCCTCCCAAAACCATATATATATATGAAAATACAACAAATACAACCGTTCCTAAAAGAGAGACCAGAAGATACAGCACAACAGCCAGGCTAGAGGTGCACCTGCGGGGACTCAGCACTTCAAGAAGCAGGTAGGATGAGGGGCGGCGACCTGGCAGGACCTGAGCACTCCCCCACACCACCACACCAGTGGGAGGAAAGGATTTGGAGTGGGGAGGGAGTGGAGGCACGGGACCGCCAAATAACCATCCCTGGTGATCTGTGCCAGGAGTGTTGGCCCACATCGGGCAGTGTATCAGAGACTGGAGAGACAGAGGGGCAGAATCTGAGAGGGATGGTGCAGCTGGATCCTCCTAGCGGGCTCCCAGGGAAAAAAGAAAAGCGCGTGCTTTCTTAAATGTCTTAAAGAGACAAGGGAAAAACAGCGGAACAAAACCATCCCAGCACACCCAGCCCGGCAGTCTGGGAGTGCTGGGGAATTTTGGACCCCTAGGCCGGTGGCTGAGCAAAGGAGCAATGTCGAGGCTTCCAACAGAGATCAGCAGCCTCCCATTCGTTCCACCCCTGGCTATCACCACAAAGAGTCTGGAGGAACGGAACAGTGGAGCAGCAGGGCCACCCACAGCAACCTCACAGAATCTACCACCAGCAGGGTTTTTTTTCTTTCTTTCTTTCTTTTTTCTTTTCATTATAAAAGTCTTAAAGAGCCCAGCTGGCACACATGACGCCTATTGGTAACCACTTCTATCACCATGAAAAGACAGAGGAATATGGTACAAACAAAGCTTAGCCAGACAACCCCAGACAGGGAGCAAGATGGGATGGACATGCACAATCTTCTTGAAAGAGAATTCAGAATAAAAGTCATAACCATACTGATAGATCTACAGAGAATTTTGAAAGAGCTAAGGGAGAAAGAGAGGGCAGTGAGGAAAGACAATGCAGAGATGAGACAAGTGATTAACAGGCTTAGCAGCAGACTGGACAAGATGCAAGAGACAGTTAATGGAATAGAAACCAGAGAACAGGAAAACAGACAAGCTGAGGCAGAGAGAGATAAAAGGATCTCTAGGAATGAAAGAATATTAAGAGAACTGTGTGACAAATCCAAACAGAACAATATTCGTATTATAGGAGTACCAGAAGAAGAAGAGAGAGAAAAAGGGGTAGAAAGTGTTTCTGAAGAAATAATTGCTGAAAACATACCCAAGCTGGGGAAGGAAATAGTTTCTCGGACCACAGAAGCCCACAGATCTCCCAACACAAGGGACCCAAGGAAGACAACACCAAGATACATAATAATAAAAATGGCAAAGATCAAAGATAAGGACAGAGTATTAAAGGCAGCTAGAGAGAGAAAAAAGATAACCTACAAAGGAAACCCATCAGACTATCATCAGACTTCTCAACAGAAACCCTACAGGCTAGAAGAGAATGGTATGATATATTTAATGTAATGAAACAGAAAGGCCTCAAACCAAGAATAGGGTATCCAGGAAGATTATCATTTAAATTTTAGGGAGGCATTAAACAATTTCCAGACAAGCAAAAGCTGAGGGAATTTGCCTCCCATAAACCACCTCTAGAGGATATCTTAAAGGGACTGCTCCAGATGGAAGCACTCCTAAGGCTAAAAGATGTCACCAGAGAAAATAAAATCATATCAAAGAAAGCAGACAATCAAAATACTAACTAAAGGCAAAGAATAAAACCCCTAGTATATAAAGAGTGGAAGAGGAAGAATAAAGGGAGAGAAATAAAGAATCATCAGACTGTGTTTACAATAGCTTAACAAGAAAGTTAAGTTATACTGTTAGATAGTAAAGAAGCTACCCTTGAACCTTTGGTAACCATGAATCTAAAGCCAGCAATGGCAATAAGTACATATCTATTGATAATCACCCTAAATGTAAATGGACTGAATGCACTAATCAAAAAACACAGAGTAATAGAATGGGTAAAAAAGCAAGACCTATCTATTATGCTGCTTAAAACAGATGCATCTCAAACCCAAACATATACACAGACTAAAGGTGAAGGGATAGAAAAAGATATATCATGCAGACTACAAGGAGAAAAAAGTGGGTGTTGCAGTACTTCTATCAGATAAAATAGACTTTGAAACGAAGAAAGTAGCAAGAGATAAATAAGGACATTACAAAATGATAAAGGGGTCAGTCCAACCAGAGGATATAATCATTTTAAATATATACGCACCCAACACAGGAGCGCAGGCATACGTGAAACAAATACTAACAGAATTAAAGGAGGAAATAGAAAGTAATGCAGTCATTTAAGGAAACTTCAACACACCACTTATTCCAAAGGAAGATCAACCAGACAGAAAATAATAAAGACACAGGCACTGAACAACACACTAGAACAGATGGACCTAACAGACATCTACAGAACTCTACACCCAAAGCAACAGGATATACATTCTTCTCAAGTGCACATGGAACATTTTCCAGAATAGACCACATACTAGGCCACAAAAAGAACCTCAGTAAGTTAAAAAATATTGAAATTCTACCAGCCAAATTCTCAGATCACAAAGGTATAAAACTAGAAATAAATTGGAGAAAGAAAACAAAAGGCTCACAACTACATGGAGACTTAACAACACGCTCTTAAATAATCAATGGGTCAATGACCAAATTAAAACAGAAATCAAAGAATATGTGGAGACTAATGACAACAATAACACAAAGCCACAACTTCTGTTGGACGCAGAAAAGGCAGTTCTAAAAGGAAAGTATATTGCAATCCAGGCCTGTTTAAAGAAGGAAGAAAAATCCCAAATGAATAGTCTAAAGACACAATTACTGAAATTGGAAAAGAAGAACAAATGAGGCCCAAAGTCACCAGGAGGAACATAATAAAGATCAGAGAAGAAATAAATAAAACTGAGAATAAAACAATAGAAAAAAATCAATGAAACCAAGACTTGGTTCTTTGAAAAAATAAACAAATTAGATAAACCCCTAGTAAGACTTATTAAGAGAAAAAGAGAATCTACACACATAAAGAGAATCGGAAATGAGAAAGGAAAAAACACGACGGACCCCACAGAAATGCAAAGAATTATGAGAATACTATGAGAATCTATATGCTAACAAGTGGGAAAATTTAGAAGAAATGGACAACTTCTTAGAACAATACAACCTTCCAAGACTGACCAAGCAAGAAGCAGAAAAACTAAACAGACCAATCACCAGCAACGAAATTGAACTGGTAATCAAAAAACTACCCCAAAACAAAACACCCGGGCTAGATGGATTCACCTCTGAATGCTACCAGACACATAGAGAAGAAATAATACCCATTCTCCTTAAAGTTTTCCAAAAAATAGAAGAGGAGGGAACACTTCCAAACTGATTCTATGAAGCCAGCATCAGTGTAATACCAAACCGACAGCTAACATCATACATAACGGCGAGAAGCTGAAAGCTTTTCATCGAAGATTAGGAACAAGACAGGGATGCCCACTCTCTGCACTGTTATTCAACATAGTACTGGAGGTCCTGGCCATGACAATCAGACAAAACAAAGAAATAAAAGGCATCCAGATTGGTAAAGAAGAAGTCAAATTGTCACCATTTGCAGATGACGTGATATTGTACATAAAAAACCCTAGAGACTCCACTCCAAAACTATTAGAGCTAATATCTGAATTCAGCAAAGTTACAGAATGCTAAATTAACACACAGAAATCTGTTGCTTTCCTATACAGTAATGATGAGCTAACAGAAAGAGAAATCAGGAAAACAATTCCATTCACAATTGCATCAAAAAGAATAAAATACCTAGGTATAAACCTAATGAAGGAAGTGAAAGACCTGTACTCTGAAAACTAGAAGACACTCCTAAGAAAAATTAAAGAGGACACTAGCAAATGGAAGTTCATCCCATGCTCTTGGCTAGGAAGCATAAATATTGTCAAAATGGCTATACTACCTAAAGCATTCTACAGATTCAACACAATCCCTATCAAACTACCAACAGCTTTCTTCAATGAACTGGAACAAATATTTCTAAAATTCATATGGAACCACAAAAGACCCTGAATAGCCAAAGCAATCCGGAGAAGGAGGAATAAAACGGGGAATTACACTCCCTGACTTCAAGCTCTACTACAAAGCCACAGTAATCAGGACAATTTGGTATTGGCACAAAAACAGAGCCACAGACCAGTGGAACAGAATAGAAAATCCAAACATTAACCCAAACATATACAGTCAATTAATATACGATAAAGGAGCCTTGGATATACAATGGGGATATGACAGCCTCTTCAGCAGCTGGTGTTGGCAAAACTGGACAGCGGCATGTAAGAGAATGAAAGTGGACTACTTTCTAACCCCATACACAAAAGTGAACTCAAAATGGATCAAAGACCTGAATGTAAGTCAGGAAACCATAAAATTCTTAGGAAAAAACATAGGCAAAAATCTCTTGGACATAAACATGAGCGACTTCTTCATGAACATATCTTCCTGGGCAAGGGAAACAAAAGCAAAAATGAACAAGTGGGACTATATCAAGCTGAAAATCTTCTGTACAGCAAAGGACACCATCAGTAGAACAAGAAGACACCCTACAGTATGGGAGAATATATTCATAAGTGACATATCCGATAAGGGGTTGACATCCAAAGTATATAAAGAACTCATACACCTCAACAAACAAAAAGCAAATAATCCAATTAAAAAATAGGCAGAGGACATGAAGAGACACTTCTTCAAAGAAGAAATTCAGATGGCCAACAGGCACAGTAAAAGATGCTCCATATCGCTAATCATCAGAGAAATGCAAATTAATACCACAATGAGATATCACCTCACACCAGTAACAATGGCCAACTTCCAAAACACAAACAACAACAAATGTTGGCAAGGATGTGGAAAAAAGGGAACCCTCCTACACTGCTGTTGGGAATGCAAGTTAGTTCAACCATTGTGGAAAGCAGTACTGAGGTTCCTCAAAAATCTCAAAATAGAAATACCATTTAACCCAGGAATCCCACTCCTAGGAACTTACCCTTAGAATGCAGTAGCCCAGTTTGAAAAAGACAGATGCATCTCTATGTTTATCGCAGCACTATTTACAATAGGCAAGAAATGGAAGCAACCTAAGTGTCCATCAGTAGATGAATGGATAAAGAAAAGATGGTACATATACACAATGGTATATTATTCAGCCATAAGAAGAAAACAAATCCTACCATTTGCAACAGCATGGATGGAGCTAGAGGGTATTATTCTCAGTGAAATAAGCCAAGTGGAAAAAGACAAGTATCAAATGATTTTACTCATATTTGGAGCATAAGAGCAAAGAAAAAAACCGCAGCAGAGTCACAGAACCCAAGAATGGACTAATAGTTACTATAGGGAAAGTGACTGGGAAAGATGGGCCGGAAGGGAGGGCCAAGGAGGAAAATGGGGCATTATGATTAGCAGACATAATGTTGAGGGGGCTTAGGGAGGGCTGCAGAACTCAGAGAAGACAAGTAGTGATTCTGTAGCATCTCACTATTGGATGACTGAATGGGGTTGGTTGGGGGCACCTGATGCAGTGGGTGGTTTAATAACCATAATATTGAATATGTAATTGTAGATTAATGATAACAGAAAAAAGAATAATTTTCCTGCACCTGACATTACTGACATTTGGGGGTTAGTTATTCATTATCTTAGGGGCCTTGCCAGTTTTGTGGCATTCTTAGCCTCTAATTACTCAATCCTGTAGCACATGCCACTCCAGTGCGACAACCAAAACTGTTTCCATACATTTATAAATAGCCCCCATTGAGAACACTGTGTTGAAACAACTACCCTTCCTAGGAAATAAAGAAGCTCTGCAATCAATGACAATGGATAATCACCAGGTAAATAAGAAAGTGATAAACTCAGGAGCTGAGTAGTGAATGTATAGAAGGGGCATTGCTCCTTTAAATCAGCTGGTCTGATCCATATTCCTAACATTTGGAATCATAAGCAGCCACCAACATTCTCCCACATTCAAGGTCCAGAGATGTACATCCCAATCATTTTTATTTCAACTTCTTTTGTGCTTTCAGACTTCATATCCTTTAGTACCTGTAGACACTTTAAAAAATTTCATTTGACCTGTGAAACTCATCTTTTGCATGTGGTTCTTTATTTCTGTTATCAGATTCCCATTGTTGACCAATATTTTAATTTATCACCTTGATTATACATCTTTAGGTCCTCTAATTAAACACAGTTTTTTCCAGACCCCAAGCACCCTACATATTCAGCCCAAGTTCTTGCAGTTGGTGTTGTGACTTTGTTCAATTAACATCTGTTAATAGACACTCTGGGATGTCAGATGGAGAAGCACATTTCAACAAAAGACCACAAGGGATTTGAAATAGAGAAGTTTGTTACTCACATATACATGGCTTGAGAAAAGATGAGGGTTGGTTAAGTCAGGATGATTATAGATAATAATGGAACAATATGTGACTTTTTAGGGAAACATACACCTATAATCTAGACAACTTTCAAAATGCAGCAGAATTCATTTACTGATGTGATGATATATATATAATGGAGTAATTAATTTTCAACAAAATTCAAAAAATCAAAACAATGTTAACTTTCAACAAATGAATCCTAAGATATGTGGTCCTGGTTTTCATCACTTGGAGGGAAAGGAGGCCTGTGCGTCTTTATTATAATAAAAATATTCTGTATGTGCACATATGTTTGGGATTAGAAAAATTGTTATCAAAGTGTTAACTAGTGGATGTTTTTATCATTAAATGAGACCACCATATCAGTCTGTATGTAATGAAAGAATATTGTTCAGGAGCCAGGGTTTATTACTTCCAGGCTTCCAGAGGACAATTATAGAAAACTGTAATCAGTTCTGCTGTTTGAAAAATCTGGGAAGACTTCATCATGTCTGTAATGTGAATACTCGGACTGTTGACTGTTTAGGCCACATGGTAGAGTATAAACTATTGGGAACTCAGATGACATGATAGTTAAAATAGGAGTTTATTGATTGAGATGTTACTGACACTATCCTGGGTTTCCCAAGGAAAAATGCCCTCAGGGCCCCTCTGAACAGCGCAGAACCACATGATTCATGTGGGACACTTAAGCCATAATCCCAGAATACTCTAGGCAAGAGACAGGCTTATGGAGCCACTTAGGCTCCTACAAATATGCAGACTTCTGAACTAAGAAACAAAGTATTAGTTTATTATTTTATCTTAGAAATGAATTATTAAGGTATCACTAAGGAAGATATCACTTACATTCTCAATATTCAGTGTCTATTCAATGGAGTTTTAATTACAGTGTGGGTAAAATTGCAATATTTCCAGAAACTCTCACCTGGCCTTAGTGCATCTCCATATCAATAGGTGTTTCCAAGAAGTGGAGAGAAGTAGTCTATCTCCATATCAAAAGGTAATTACAAGGGCCAGCAAGGGCATTACTGGACCAGAGAGGTTGGGTGGGGTCCCTTCCGTAGCCGGGTTGCAAGAGACACAGGAGAGCAGAAGTTGACAACCGCTTGTAAGCAATAAATGGGTTTCTTCCACTTTATTTCTCCCTTTGACTGATTTTGGTTTTAAAGGTATTTTGGCCCAAGACTCCCTCCCCCCAGAGTTACATAGAGTTTCAGTGTTTTGATACATAAGGAAAATATGTCTCCACTCACCAAAAATTACCTAGTTGTGTTTAATATACAAAATTAACAAAATGAGTGAAACTTTCCAGGGGCTAAACTGTACTTTGAATTGTCTTTACACTGTGACTTTTGTGTGTATTTTTTAGACAGTGTACAGAAATTTGAAGGAGATTAATTTTTCTGAATAAATGGTCAGAAAAAGGGGGCCTCAGCAAAGAGTCAGGTGGAAGTGGAAACACTTGGATTTTGTGGAGCCAGGAAAAGTGATGCCGGGGTTCTTGTTCACGAAGCTGAAGAATGAGCTTAGCAAACACCCAGGGTAGGAGAGCAAGGTATAGGCTTTTATTTAGAAATAAAGTGAGAGGAAAGAGCTCCTGGCTCATGCCAGGAGGGCACAAGAGAGTCCGGGGTGGTAAGTTGTCTAGAGGGTTTTATAGGCAGATGAGGATTTTTTGAGAACATGAAAAAAGCTTAGGGGTGTGGACTTATTAAGTGGTCCTAGAATATTTACAAGTAATTTAACATAAGGAATTTCCTGCCTTGATTTCTCTCTGGGATACAGGCATCTTGGTCTAGGAGCATACAAAAAGGCGGCCTGTCCAGCCCCCAAGGTCGGCTGAGGTATTGTCTGTTTGCTAAAGAGTAAGTTAAGAATCTTGCTTCTTAAACTTCCTGGGTGTTAAAAATGCAATCTTATCTTTAAGGTGGAATCCTTCCTGCCTTTTAATATGTTGTTTACAGCTGGGTCTGCATGCTGAATTAGTTGCCCAGTTTGCAAAACTACCCCATCAGATCTGAAAGAGGAAAGACAGCACATAGGCCTGGGCTTTTTAGCATGCTAAAGTGAATCTTACACATGATTACAAATTATTAGCGTAAAAAAACATGTGCTACTCTTCTTTATCTGGGGGATATTAACTGATCTCACTGAAGAATGACGCTAGAGCTTAATGTTTAACACAGAGTTTTGGTAGCAGGTTTCCTTGCATGTAGTTAATTGCTCTGACTGCAAATATCCTGCCTTGCTTTTTCCAGAGGCCCTCACCCTATTCTGTCTAAGCCCATGGTCCCTGTCTCAAAAGCAAGATCAAGGAATATCAGTTCTTCAGAAAAAAGAATTGAGGGGAAATGCTAGAGGGAATGATCTAGTACCCAGTGAATATTTTAGGTTTCTCTGGTTTTATTGACTATATTCTTTTAAATGGAACCAGAAAGACCAGGATATCTGTAAGAATATAGTACTTTATCCTCCATTTACCCCATGGCCCCAGGCACATGGGCCAGTGAAAATCATGTCTGGACTTGCCTCACCTTATCTCTAAACATTTTGCCCCACCCCTTAAGACCCAATCACCAACGTCCCACACCCTACTCCTTAAAAACATGCTTCCTCACCCACAAGCTGCTGCTCTCTCCTTTTTGAGACAGCCATTTGGTCTGTTTGTCTTTACAGGGAATAAAACCATGCTGATGGAGTTCTTGTGTCCTTTCCTTGCGAGTGAGCTGGGTAGCTAAAGAACCCTTTCACTGGTGTTTCCGCCTGGTTTGGGATCTCCTGGTTGCCTGCTCCTCCCAGAAGGAATTCGAGCTGCACCGGGACTCTGATAGTGCCTGGCCTGTCCAGACACGGGATCTCCTCAGCGCCCTCCATCTCCCTGAACACCTCACCAGCAAAGGAGCGGTGAGTCACCCTCCCCCATCAAGTGACTAAAATACCTCTGTGAGTGCCTGAGGGCTGACCATTGAGTGTCCGGCACCCTCATGGCCTCACCGCAGGCGGGGGACTGCCACCAGCCACAGCCTTCATGGCTACAGCTGTACCCCTAAGTCACTTCCAGTCTAGTTTCTTTTGTCCACAACAGGCGAGAGACTGCCCCCTAGACCTGCAGCAGGCAGTGACATCCCCAGTCCACTAGTTTCTCTCATCCCCCTTGGACCCCTACTAGGCTCACAGCAGGCCAGTGATGCCCCCAGTCCAATTTCTCTTGTCCCCAGCAGGCAAGAGACTGCTCCCACTGTGACTCTTCCACTCTACTTCCAGCAGGCTCCGTACATTTGTACTCGCCGCCTGGGACAGCGCCGAAAAGTCCTAGCGCTAGGCACCTGCTGGCACGCTTGCCTGGGGCAAGCTAGCCCCTCCAATGACAGAGGTGATGACCCCTTCACTTGGAGTTGGGCTACTCTCTGAGTTATAAGCCCCCTAGGGACACCTGGGGTGTGCTACAGAAACTCCTCTGTAAGAGTCACAATGGGAGCGTCCCCCTCCATCCCTGCTGATTCCCTGCTCAGCTGCCTCCTAGACAATTTCAAAACTCTTCATCTACATCCAGATCTAAAACCCTCCAAGTTAATTAGGCTCTGCAGCCAGATTTGGCCCCAATATCCTTTAGACAATAAAACAATTTGGCCCCCAAATGGGTCCTTAGACCCTAAAGTCCTTCGAGACCTTCACAATTTCTGTGAGTGTTCAGGCAAATGGAAGGAAATTCCCGATGTTCAAGCTTTCTTCTATCTTCAAAACAAGCCATCTCTATGTAGCTCTTGTCACCCCAAACATGTCCTTGTCATCCTTTCAAGCTTTCCAAGCACTCCCTCTTCTTCCATAGACCCAGCAACTGCTCCCTCTTCTTCCATAGACCCAGACCCTGCAGATGAATCCACCCCCTTATCATTCAGCAGGCCAAGTCTCAGCAGCCCCAAGTGCGCCACCTGCCTCCACCCCTCCGGCAACCCCTTCTTCTCCTTCCACAGCCTCCACACCACCTCCCCCACTTTCTCCCTACCCCAACCCCTGTTCAATACCCTTGCCTCCCAGTCTACCCGTCACTTGCAGACACACAAAAGCTCACCTCTTATCCCCACTGAGAGAAGTAGCAGGAGCCGAAAGTATCATTAGAGTACATGTTCCCTTTTCCCTTTCTGACCTCTCACAAATCAAAAAGCACCTTGGCTCCTACACTTCCAACCCTGCAGCCTATATCAAAGAATTCCATTACCTCACCCAATCCTAATATCTCACAACTTCCATGACCTCCATGTCATCATCATGTCTAGTACCCTCTTGCCCAAAGAACACAGGTGAGTCTGAGAACAGGCTAGAGCCTATGCAGGCGATATGCACCCCACCAACCCCACTCACTCCACAGGACCAGAAGCCTTGCCAGATAGAGACCCAAAATGAGACTACAACTATCCCCGAAACATCATTCGCCAAGACCAGTTTACTACTTGTCTCATAGCAGGCCTCCAAAAAGTGGCCAATAAAGCCATTAATTATAAAAAATTACAAAATATCCTCCAAGATAAAGATGAAAACCCTTCAGCCTTCCTAGACAGGCTCACGCAGGCCCTCTTACAGTATACCAATCTAAATCAAGAAACCCCCTACCAAGACTCTGTGTTAAACATTAAGCTCTAGGGTCATTCTTCAGTAAGATCAGTTAGTGTTCCCCAGATGAATAAGAGTAGCACATGTTTTTTTTATGCTTATAATTTGTAATCATGTGTAAGATTCACTTTAGCATGCTAAAAGGCCCAGGCCTATGTGCTGTCTTTCCTCTTTCAGATCTGATGGGGTAGTTTTGCAAACTGGGCAACTAATTTAGCATGCAGACCCAGCTGTAAATAACATAGTAAATGGCAGCAAAGATTCCACCTTAAAGATAAGATTGCATTTTTAACACCCAGGAAGTTTGGGGAGCAGGATTCTTAACTTACTCTTTAGCAAACAGACAATACCTCAGCCCACCTTGGTGACTGGGTAGGCCACCTTTTGATACGCTCCTAGGCCAGGAAGCCAGTATCCTGGAAAGAGATGGGGGGCAGAGAATTCCTTGTGTTAATTCTGGGTGTTCAGACTCCACTTAGCAGGATCACACCCCTAACTTCAGAGATGGGAGCAACCTCTTCAAGTTTAAAGCCAGACATGCCTCTAGCATGCATTCTGAAGAACTGGGAGCAATTCGATCCCTAAACCCCAAAACAGTGCCTTATCTTCTTCACAAAAGCCTAGCATCAATACAAACTCTCTAATGGAAAAGCTTGGTCCCTGAGAAAAGTATACAATATAATAAAGTTATGCAGCTAAATTTATTTTAATGCAAGAAAATAGTCAAAAGTCCCATGAACTACTATAATATAAAACTACTTTTCTAAATTCTTTTAGTGAAAATCTATTCTACTTATTAGGTTCATCATTATCTTCAAAATTTGAGAGATTTTTAAACTAGACTCCTTGAAACAGAAGAAATTTATCTTCTGCAATACAAACTGGCTTTAAATAACTTGTGCTAGAATTGTACTTGCATTTCACTTCCCGCCACCTGGACACACACAGTCCCTATCAGTTCAGAGCCTTCATCAGCCCTGTTAGCCTGGGGCCATCTAAACCTTAACCCAGTTATGTAAACTGCTTGCCCTTAGACTGAAATACTTTTAGTCAAATAAGCTAAAATGAAAGAAGGCAATTAGATATCAGTATCTCAAATCTTTGTGTCAGTTTATCTATATGAATATATGTTCTTTTATGAGAAGTGTTGCTAACTGTAATCATTATGTCTCAGTCTGTATGTTTGTCTAAGTGTGTAAATGAAAAATGTTTTCCTACCTCCAGACGGTATTAATACAAATTAATTTAAAAACAAGCGCTTGTGAAAATTGGGCATTCTAAAACTTCCAGAAAATTCTAATAAAAGCTATTAAGTATTAACGCTAATTTAAGTTTAACTGAAATTGACATGTCCTTATAATTATCAGCTGCCTAAGGTTACTTAAAATTGTTTAAGTTGATGTTATCTGTTAAATCTTTCAAGAAGATGCTTAAAGAAATGCTTGACTTTGATGTTTGGTCGAAGTTTTATAAGTAATCTAGCATAATTGTTAAAGAGTGTGCAAACAAGTGTAACAAATAAATATCTTAATAATAATAATAGTATATTAATGTATAACAGTGTGTATATCTGCAAACAGCCTAAGAATTTTTGTTGTAACCAAAATTCTTAGAGTTTTGCTGTTATATGAAGATATCTTAGAGTTTTGCTAAGTTATATGAACATGTTTTATGCTCAGTAAAAAATTGTGCTGTAAGGCACATTTCCAGAAATGATAAAAAGTGTTCATAAATGTATCAATCTGAGGAATGCTGGTGTTAGTTTACAATAGCCTATTTTTCAGTGTTCATTGAAGGTTAAGGTACCTAATGTTTTAAGTTCTAATTAAAACTACTTAAAGTAATAAAGAAAACATCTCTGCATGATAGAAAAGATGTGTGTTTTTGTAAGAGAAAGTGTAAGAAATTAAAATTCATTTTATTGAAAATAAAAAGTAACTTTGTTCTAAAGTATAGCTGTTTATTTAAAGAGGAAGAACTCTAAATAAAACATTGTAGAAACTGGAAGAATTGATATGGTCATGTTATGTAAAATTAAAGCAAATGAATCGATATCAAGTACACAACAAAAGTTGAATTTTGTTTTCAGTTAAAAAGACAAAGTTTTCTTAAACTGTTAGTCTGCTCTTAATGTTGAAAGGTTGCAAAGGGTTCTCTAATTGTTTTATCAAAGTTTCTCATGCTTAAAGCCTCAGTGAGTTGTCTGAGTATTTAAGAAAATGAGATCTTAGTATTAAAAAAAACTAAAAGCTAAACTTTGCTAACAACTGTAACCCTCTGTATTTGCCTTTGAAGTATTTTGTTGTCATTCTGGGTAAATAGATAAGTATTGCTTCATGACAATCTATAATCCTATTTAAGCAAGTGCCAAAGAAACTTTCTTCTGACAACTTCCCAAAATCAAATTCAAAAAGGTGCTTTTAACCTCTAGTTAACTCTGATATTTTCCAGAGGGCCCCTGGAACATGTCAGAGGAATTTTCTCCTCATTGGGGGAAATATGTGGCTAATTTGGCTTATTTATCTGATATATAATTACCTGCTTAATTATCTGGAAAGCTCTATCAAAGAAAATGATGCTAAACTTTGTTACTAAATGTTTTGTGTTGCAGAAATATCCAAATTTCCTATGTCAACTGTCTTATAATGAGCTCTCATCAGATCTTTAGCCATTGTCATTTGTAAGTCTTTTGTCATTTATAGTCACTGTTTTATTACTCCTAAACTAGTAAAGAACTATATTTCAGCAGAACAAGTATTTACATAGGATTAAGTAAACTAAAGATGATTTTTGTGGCTTTTTGTTTCAAATGTTACTGATAAGGTGTTTTAAGCTTTTTCTCTTAAGCTGACAACAGTTTAGCAAATGACAATACCTTTGTAAGCAGAATTGAAACATTTATCTTTCTCTCTACCTGATCCCTCCAGAATTTAAAATCTCAGCGACTACTTTTATATTTCATGGCAGTATGTTTATTTGCATAAGTTAAATAAGAATCTGCTTTCCTTTTTAAGAGGACCGACTAAAACATAGGTTATATTACCAAGGCTTTGACTGGAATGTTATTCCTGAAGAGACACGTGTGTAAACTCACATTGACAGACAGCCTTCAGGAACTGAGGTTGACTTTATAAAGCCAACAGAGCCTCTTGGAGGAACTGGCCTGGTACCTTGCTTACAGGATTCCCAGCAGCCTTACCAGGTGAGTAAAGAAGGTCACTCCTGCCAGGTGCAGGAACCTCAAAATGTCTTGGAGACCTCAAGAAGAGAGGAATTCACCCAAATCTACAGGTACTGCAGGCAAAACCTGATGGCAAGACTGGCTTGGCTTTCTGGCCTTAAGAGGCCTCTAAAAGTCCAATATGAAGTTCCTTATAAAAAGTTCTAGCAAAGCATATTTAAAAGATCCTATGTAATCAATTGCTCTTCTTGCTGTGCTTATGCAAATAATCAAGCCAGTGTTAATTATTTTTCTTAATCTGGTTACTTCTAATGAAAAATGAGGGTGATTTTAGAGAAAAGTATTGTTTCAATAATGCAGCCTTATCTATACTGAGTCCTAATACTAGTGATTAGGACATAGACCAGATCTAGAATTCTAGTTTCCCCAAGATATCTGGCTATGATTCTCAATTAGAGTTTTACTATTTCTAATCCTCATATTCAGCCATGCATTCATCAATCTCCTTGTCAAGTCTGTTTTTCCAGAATAGAAAATCCAACTCCAGATGTTACTACTTAACCTAATAACATGATTTATTCTATCTCGCCTAGAAGCCATGCAACTGCAAACGGTGATAGCAATAAAACCCAAGATAAAAACTCCCATCTTCCAACTCCCTCCTGACCAACCATTGATGGAGACCTAGCTGCACCCCTTACTGAACCCCCTCTCAGCATGAAGCAGCCAGAGCAGACATCACCCCCTTTCCCTAGCAGCAGCTAGAGTCTCTATCTGTAGAGGAGGGAATGAGACAGGGACCATAAGCTTAGATCAACTCTGAGAGACATCCTACTTCCTCTCCTCATGCCGCTCATCATTTTCTGCCTTCTCCTACTCTTCACTCCCTGCTTAATCTTCTAAAAAACCTCATTCAAACTCAAAATTTCAAAAATCACTAACCAATCAATCAGTTAATCATGCAGAGGTACCATCGCCTTCCAATGGAAGAAAGATCCTGCCAGTAGACAACACAGTGCTGACAGAAGCCCAAGT
Organism: Smutsia gigantea; assembly: GCA_032199065.1. Classification (NCBI taxonomy): domain Eukaryota; kingdom Metazoa; phylum Chordata; class Mammalia; order Pholidota; family Manidae; genus Smutsia; species Smutsia gigantea. The sequence goes on along the minus strand of JAVSCE010016448.1, from coordinate 80,523 downwards.
CCTGGAACACGCCATCGCCACTTCAGACCAATAGCTCATCCAAGGACCACCCCAATCAATACAAAAATGAACTTCATTGCCCCTAATCAGCAGGAAGCAGTTACCAAAGACTGACCACCCCTTCCCCAAGTCCTCTGCAATATATAAAACAGAAAAGGGAGGAATGTAGGAATAAAGTACTTTATCCTCCATTTACCCCATGGCCCCAAGCACATGGGCCAGTGAAAATCATGTCTGGACTTGCCTCACCTTATCTCTAAACATTTTGCCCCACCCCTTAAGATCCAATCACCAACCAGATAGTTGCCCCACCCCTTAAGACCCAATTACCAACGCCCCACACCCTACTCCTTAAAAACACGCTTCCTCATTCACAGCTGCTGCTCTCTCCTTTTCAAGACAGCCATTCTGTCTGTTTGTCTTTACAGGGAATAAAACCATTCTGATGGAGTTCTTGTGTCCTTCTTTCCTTGTGAGAATGCCGGGTAGCCAAAGAACCCTTTCAATATCCATCAAGTTTCATTGGTGTGTTGGATAGTTTTTACTTTATCTCACATCCTCTCTATCTAACCTTTATTCCCAGCCATTACTGAGGCAAGCAGATTTATGCAGATGTAAACTAACAGCACTTTACTTATCATCATCTAAAACACTGTTTCATGCTTTCTTCTCCTGGACTTTTATAACTTTATGACAGGGAAACCTTCATGAACCCACTTTGCACTTATGTATGCATTACTAAAAGCTCAAGGCTGTGAACACCCTACTGGGACAAACTTTATATAACAGGAGATAAAAGCTGATGATCAATACTTCCTTTATTTTTCTTTTTGTGAGAATCCATATATACTTCCCCAGAAGGTCCCAGTTGCATAATGTACCATTTTCCACTATAGAGAGCAACTATAGAACTCATCATTCTACTGGATTTCCTCCTTTACTGTTTCATTCTCTCCCTTCTCTACTCCTACACCATAGAAATATTTTCCAAAATAAGCTACTGATGCCGGGGTTCTTGTTTATAGAGTTGGAGAATGAACCTAGCAAACAGTCAAGGTAGGAGAGCCAGGGCAGAGGCTTTTATTGAGAGATACAGTGAGAGGACAGAGCTCCTGTCTCATGCCAGAAGGGGACAAGAGAGCCTGGGGTGGTGCTTTGTCTGGGAGATTTATAGGCAGTTGAGGATATCTGGGAACTTAGGGCTTATGGTGTGGACTTGTACCACTTGCCCTGCCCTCAAGGTGGGCTGGTTTGTTGTCTCTTTGCTAGGGCTGTTTACAGTGAATTCACTGGTTATGCTGAGATACCCTTGCGGAACACTCAAACATTCCAGGTCAAGTTGCTCCTGGCATTTTGACCTTTAACTGATCTCACTGAAGATATATATTCCTAGTCTGGTATCTTTACCCTAGAGAATTAGTGTGACCTTGATTTTGCATAATGCTGAACACAGAGTTTCAACAGGGACTTTACATTGTTACATTGCTTTGACTGTAAATATCCTGCCTTGCTTTACTCCAGAGACCCTCACCCTACTCTGACTACACCCATAGTCCCTGTCTCACTACCACACATAAAACCTTGCCTCTGCCTCTGCTCTACCTAGGCTAAGACTAGTACTCTATTATGTGCCCGAAAATCTCAAGACTTATAAATGCTAAAACAAGCAAACAAAAATCCTGCTTTGATGGATTTTTGATTTTTGTGGAAAGGCACACAATAAACAATTGAGGAAAAATATATGTGATATATAAGATAATAAAAATAAATAAAAAATGAAATAAATAAAAATAAAGTATTAGATATAAAAAATGTCAGTATTGTAAATAGCTTTAAAAAAAAAAGCATTAAGATATAATTCCATACCATATCATATCATTCAAACATTTAAAGTGCACAATTTAGAAGTTTTTAGTATATTCAGTTTGTACAACCATTGCTATTATCTAATTTTATAATAGTTTCATCACTGTTTAAAGCTTATAGCAATTAGCTGTCATTTCCCCAATGCCTCTCATTTCTCTAACTTTAAGCAATTATTATGTACTTTCTTTCTCTATTCTAGATGCTTTGTCTATTCTGGGTGAAGGGGTATATCGCTGCAACCCTCCCTACCCTGAAATAACTCAGGGAGGAACAAACCCATGCAAGAGATTTTAATGGCTGAAAGAGAGAGTGGCTGTCTCTAGGCAGAGAGCAGCAGCTCGTGGGTGAGGAAGTGCTCTTTTAAGGAGTAGAGGTAGGGTGTGTTCTGCTATGGGGATGTTGGTGATTGGATATTAAGGGGGTGGTATGATCATCTGGCCATTGGTGTTTGGATCTTAAGGAGTGGTGCGACCATCTGGCCATTGGCGATTGGATCTTAAGGGGTGGTGTGTCTTAATGTGCCAGAATTTGCCTTCATTCCCATCTTTTTCTTTTCTTAATAGGGGCTTCTGGGAACTGGGCATAGAATCTCATTCTCTAGCTACTTCCTGCTGGAAGTGGGCACAGATTCTGGGGTTGGTGAGGCCATTGCTGTATAGTTGGAAGGGCAGGCATCTTGAGATGATTCGTGATGTCATCATGGCTGGTTTTAGTTATTCTTCGTGAGAAGGCTTTGATAGTCCTGGAGGAGTAACTGGGTGACAGTATGGTTAGAAGTTTTCAAAATTTGATTTTGAATGAATTTTTGGAATAGGTTAATGAAGCAGGGAAGGAAAAGGAGAATAATAATAATAAACGTAATAGGGGCTAGGAGGTGCAGGAGTCATTTGAAGGGGTAAGGGAACGGATTATTAGGGGAGTTTTCTAGAAGTTTGGAGGCTTGTTCACAGAGACATTTTGCGCCATCCCAGACGAGACCAGATTTGTTGGTGTAGAACCAGCATTGCTCTTGGAGTAGGGCACATATGCCACCTTGTGCAGCTGTAAGGAGTTCTAGACCTCTGCAGTTCTGGAGAACAACTGAGGCTAGTGAGTCTAACTGATCTTGTAGGTGTTCTGATTGGTTAGAGATTTCTTTCAGCTCTTTTGCGAGTTCCCTTGATAGTTTAGCGAATTCTGCAAGGGATATTCCTAGAGCTCCAATTCCTGTTCCGGTACCCGTGATTATTCCTAGGGTAGCAATTAGGGGAACTAATTGTACCAGCGTTCTCTGACATGGGTTATAGGGGAGACAGTAATGGGTAGGTCAGGTGTGGATAAGGAAAGGATGGGAGTAAGGAGACTTAAAGTACAAGTCCCAGTCCAGTTGGTTGGCAGGCATACATATGCTTTATCTCCGCATACCCAAAAGATGCCTGTTTCTAAGGATAAACATCCTATGAGGTCAAAGCAGGATAAGAGGAGGAGATCTGGGGGAGGTTGGAGAGTAAATGTAGAGTGCCTGAAATTTATGCCATATTTGAGAAGAGGAGCTTAATGTTGCAACTGTTAGAGGGGATAGAGGTGAGACTGGTTGTATATTGGCTGGACTTCCTTAGCTGAAAGCTGCATATTTTTGGATTAAGAAGATGCTACTTTCAGGCATATTAAGTGTTTGCATTCTTGGTTTCCCCTGTGGGTTATGGGAGTGTCCTTTAGGGGGCCTTTTCCTCTGTCTTGACAATATTGGGTTGTGATGGCATTTAGACTGCCTTGGAAAGAGTGATATCTAGGGACCCTTAAGAGAGCTCCCAGATGGTTAGTATTGTGGTGGTTTGATGGTGGAAGGAGTTGGAGGGTGTGTTTTCAGAGGGAAGGATCTAGAGAGCCTATTGGAATAGAGTGGTCTTGTTGGGCTTGAGAAATGCATAAGGCGGCAGGATGGATCATATGAAGTTTACTTTGGGATGGGCCAATAATGGCTCATTGGGAAAGTTTGTGGGCTTTCAAAGTTTGTCTAATGCTTTTTTGTGCTCCTGGTAGTCTGATTTTAGATGTCTCAGCTAGGGCTGTGCCTCTGGGGTTAGTTGTTTTGGTGAAGTGAAGTCCTGCTGATGTATTGATCCAGGCTCTTAAGGGAGCAGGGGTTGCTGAGACTGCTAACTGAGAAAGGTGAAGACAGATCCAGCAAGGGGGTTGGATAATTCCATTAAAGGTTTGGATGATTTGGGCTGTGTGAGAGATTGTTTGACTGAGGTATGTGGGAAGGGTTTGAGCCGTAGGGTTAGAAGTTGAGTGAGTAAGTGTTATTAAAAGAATAAGGCTTGAAGTAAGAGAATGCATGAGGAAAAGGTAGTGATTTCATTTGGTGAGGAGTCTGAAAGGTTCCCTGCAACCATAAATCTTAAATTATTATATGTAAGGCAGTAAAGGGTAAATATTGGGGAAGTTCTTCTAATAAGATGATTAGGAAAAGAGCAAAGTTATGCAAGTTTGGGCTCATAGGAAATGAGTAAAATTATGTAGGTGTTGTACTTATCCTTTTGTATCTTCAGGGGTGTGGTGTTCGGGGATGGCTGGAAGGGATGTAGGCCAAGATGAAAACTAGATTTGGAGAGATCCTGTTTGGGTTGTAGAGTAGCTTACTGGAGGATTTGTAGTCTGTGGAGTTGAAGGTGTAAGTGGTCCCATTGGGATGGAGGAGTAGGAATCTGTGGGAGATTCAGAGGAAGGGGGAGAGGATGAGATAAAGGGTTTTATATGAGAGTTGTGGATCCAATGAGGAAATTTTGTAAGTTTGACTACAGTAAGTATGGATAGGACCACTTGATAGGGTCCCTGCAATCCAGGAGTTAGGGGTGATGGTACCTGGTTAGGAAAAGAGAGGAGGATTGAATCTCCAGGTTGATAAAAGTAGGAGAGGGAGGGTCATGAAGTTTTGGCGTGTAGAGGTCAGCATGGGACCATAGAAGAGAGCAGATGTGTTGGCGTAGTGGAGGTATAAGATGAGAAGGAAGAGTGGACAGTTCAGAGTTAAGACCTGGTGGAAGCATAGGGCAGCCATACATGAGCTCAAAAGGAGAAAATGAGGTGGGTTTTTTTAGGTAGAGCCTGAAGTCAGAGCAGAGCTAAAGGCAGAAGCTTTGTCCAGTCAAGATGGAGTTCTATGGATAGTTTGGTAACGATGGATTTAAGAGTTCAGTTGGTTCTCTCCACATTACCTGAGGATTGTGGATGGTATGGGATATGGAAATGCCAGGGGATATTAAGAGCTTTAGCAGTTGTCTGGGAAACTTGGGAGATAAATTCAGGGCCATTGTCTGATTGTAAGGAAGTAGGTACTCTTAAACGGGGGATTATCTCTGGTAACAAAATGGTGGAAACTGTCTGAGCTTGTTTGGTAGTTGTAGGGAAAGCTTCAACACAACCTGAAAATGTGTCTACCAGTACTATAAGGTATTGGTAGCATTTTACTGAGGGCATGTGAGTGAAGTCAAGCTGCCAGTCAGTCCCAGGAATGAGTCCCCATGCTCGATGAGTGGGAAAGGAGGGAGGTCAAGAAGCTGAATTAGGATTGACCTTTTGGAAGATTTCGCATGAGGTGGTAAGTATTTTTAGAAAGGTAATGTCTGAAGAGGAGAGAGGTAGGTGGGTTTTCAGAAAGTGTAAAGATTGGAGATTAGGATGAAATAGGTTATGTAGATAGGAGAGTATGGACTTAGTAGAAGGTGATTTAGAGTCAGCAGGAGAGGGGTCATTAGGCATAGAGGTGAGAGCACCTATTATAGAAATCACTGCTGTGCGTCTGGCTGCTTCATCTGCTCTGTTATTTCCCTGAGTGATGGAAGATTGATCTGATTGATGAGAGTGGCAGTGTACTAGGCCTATGGCAGTTGGTAGGTATGTGGCCTTTATTAGTTGTATGATGTAGTTAGCATGGGTAATGGAGCTGCCCTTGGTATTGAGGAGTCCCCTTTCTTTCCAGGTTGCTGCATGGGAGAGTAAGATATAGAAGGCATACTTGGAATCAGTGTAGATGGTAAGTGAAGATCCCTGTGCTAAGGTAAAAGCATGGGTGAGGGCAATTCTGCCTGTTGGTTTTGGTGTTATGGGGAAGGGGCTTTGCCTCAATAGTTTGATTAAGGGAGACAATGGTATATCCGGCTCGACAGATGCCCTCATGGATAAAGGAACTATCATCAGTGAACCAAGTATGTGTGGCCTGAGGGAGAGCTCCCTCCTAGATATGAGAAGGTCAGGGTAGAAACTCATCTAGGATTTGTAGGCAGCTATGAGAGTCAGGGGAATATTCTGTTTTTTCCTGTGATTTGGCAGAAAATGGGAGAAGAGTAGAAGAATTGAGGGGAGGGCAGACTTCATATTTGATGGAAGTATCCTCAATCAGAGTGACTTGAAGTGACAGAATCCTACAAGGAGGAAGAGTTTGTAAGCCCTTGTAGGTGAGAAGTTCAGAAAGATGATGAGGGGAAAGAACAGTGGTGCAGATCCAAAAGTGAACTTCTTTAATTCTTGGATGAGGATGGCGTCTGCAGCCAGTCTGCAGACAGGGAGCCCATCCCTGAATGGTGGGGTCCAGCCGTTTTGAAAGATAGGTGACAGGGGCAAAGGAGGGCCCTAACCTGTGGCCTAGGGCTCCCAGAGCAAACCCTTGATTTTCTAAGATGAACAGGAAGAAGGGGCATGTGAGATCAGGGAGATGGAGAGCAGGGGCTTGTAAAAGAGCTGATTGAAGTTTATGAAAGGGCTTGGTTACTGGTGTTAGGAGAGGCTCTGAAGTGGCTCCTTGGGATGCTGAATCGAGGGGAGTGGCTAGGAGGGCAAAATTGGAATCCATGAGCGTAGGAACCCAGTGAGTCCTAGAAAGGAGAGGATTTCATCTTTTGTATGGGGAATGGGTATGTTTTGAATGAGTTTCTTTCTGTCTAAGGTAATGGCTTTATGGCCAGGGGTAAGTAGAACCCCTAAGTAAGTTACATCAGGGGTGGAAAGTTGGAATTTGGAAGGTGAGACCGGATACCCATGTTTTAAGAGAAAGTTGAGAAGGAGAATAATATTTTGCTAAGAGGTTTGTAAGGAGGGGCTGCATAAGAGAAGATCATCAACATATTGAAGGAGAGTAGAGCCTGAGAGAGTGAGAGACTTGAGGTCTTGTGCTAGGGACTGTCCAAAGAGGTGGGGAATATACCTGAAGCCTGAGGAAGTACTGTCCAGGTTAACTGAGTGGAGGTTTGGGTGATGGGATCTGTCCATGTAAAGGCAAAAAGATCTTGGGAATTGGGATGGAGGGGGACTGTGAAGAAAGCATCTTTGAGGTCGAGGATGGAGAAAAGTGAGTAGAAGAGGTGGGGATAGTGGATAATAAAGTATAGGGATTAGGGACTACTGGATGGATTGGAATAACAGCTGCATTGATAATCCTTAAATCCTGAACTAGCCTGTAAGAGCCATTAGGTTTTTTGACAGCCAGTATCAGGTTGTTGTAAGGGGAATTGGCTGGTCTCAAAGGGCCTTTTCATAGGAGTTCCTGGATGATGGGTTGTAAACCCAACAGGCTTTTTTGAGAGGTAAGGGGTATTGAGATTGTGAGGGGAAGGAAGTAGTGTCTTTGAGTTTAATGGTCATAGGTGGGCAGGTGGCAACAGAGGAGGCAGAGGTATCCCAGACCATGGGGTTAACTTGACAAGGGGGTAGGGGAAAAAGGGAGGGAGGTGGGTCTGGGATGGTTTGGAGAGCAAGTAGAAAAGGGATCGAAGGCAAGTTGGGGTTGAGGTGTAGGCTGAGGGTAAAGGTGATGGAGGCCCCTAGCTTAGAAAATAGGTCCCTTCCCATAAGGGGAACTGAACAATGGGGAATTACTGAAAAAGAATGAGAGAGAGCAATACCCTTAAAGAGGCAGTGGAGCATGGGAGTTTGTAAAGGCTGATAGGGTATGCCCTCTACCCTGACTATGAAAGGGAGGTGGGCCCCAAGAACTCCTTCAGGACTAAGTAGCTTCAGTGTCTAATAGGAAGGAAATGGGCTTGCCCGCTACCACAATGATCACCCTAGGCTCCCGTAAAGTGTTGTTAGTAGCTGGGTGTGGGAGTCCCGGACCCCCTCATTCGTCAGGGGCCAGACCTAGAAGGTCTATAGGTGGGTTGTTAGAGCTGGATGGCCTGGCACCTCTCAGTGTGTGAGGACAGTCAACAGCCCAATGTCCCTCCTGATGGCATTTAGGACATGGACTGGGGGGCTTCCAGGGATGTAGGCAAGCTCTAGCCCAATGTCCCGATAGGTCACATTTAAAACATGGACCAGGAGACCCTCTTGGTTGTTTCTTGAGAAGCGGGGTTACCCAGGTACCAGTAGTTGAGGCAGGTTGGAAGGCCTTAGCCATCATTTGGTATTTTTATTTATGGGATTTATCATCTCTTCCATTGTACACCTTGAAGGCTACTGCCAGGACTTCTGCCTGGGGAGTCAAGGGTCTCCTCTCCAGGCGATTAAGTTTAGCCTTTGTGTTGGGGAAGCTTTGGGAGAAAAAGTAAGTAATAAGTAGTTGTATCCTGTCTGGGATTTCAGGGTCTTAAAATGGTATATTATAGAAGGGCTTTAGTAAGACAGTCTAGGAACATGGAGGGATTTTCATTTTTATCTTTGATAATTTCTTGGAGTTTCTCATAATTGATAGCTTTATTGGTTGACCTCTTGAGACCTGCCATGAGACAAGTGATAAATTGATCTCAGCTAATGACTCCCCCGGGGGTGTTGTAATCCCAATTGGGGTCCTGATTGGGAACTGCCTCAGCACTGATAGGGTGAGTGGGCGTGGTTTGGTGGACTTCATCGGCATAAGTTTTAGCCTGTTCCCAGACTCACCTGTGCTCCTCAGGTAGAAGGTTTTGGAGAGGATCATGTGTACATCATGAAAGGTTAGATCATGTGATTGAGTTAGGTGCTGGAACTCCTTTATATAAGTGGCTGGGTTGGAGGTGAAGGAGCCCAATCTCTTTTCTATTTGAGACAGGTCAGAGAGGGAGACAGGGACATGGACCCTAACAACACCTTCTGTGCCCACTACCTCTCATAGTGGGGTTATGATTGGGTATGAGAACGAGTAAATAGGGGACTTGGTAGGGGAACTTGGGATGCAAGGGGAACTGGTTGCAGTTAAGGAGGTGATATTGCTACACTGCTGCTGATGGGAGCTTGTGGTGGGATACCTGGGTGGGGTTTAGGAGGAGGAGGTTGAGGAGAAGGAGGCTCTGCAGCTTCCGCAGTGGCACCAGAAGACTGAGTGGTTGAAGAGGAGGAGGAGGTGCCATAGGGATTTGGGGTCAGTAGGGTGGGGGTTTGTCAGCAGGGCCAAAGTCAGAGGATTTGGTGGGATTGTGGTATGTTGGAGGGTGAAGACTTTAGGGTGATTAGTAGGTGTTCAGGATTGCAGGGAGACAGAGAGAGGACTTGGTTCAGAGTAGGAGAAAGACTGGACATAAGGAATCTCATTCCACCTGTCCGTATGCTCACAAAAGTTATATAAATCTCGGAGAATATTAGGATCTAAAGAGCCATTGGGTGGCCACTTGGACTGATTATCTAGGGAATATTTTGGCCAGACCTCATTACAGTAATGAATAAGTTTGAAAGGTTTGAGGTTGAGGTGGTACCTGGTTCCAGGAGCTCACGAGTAGATAAAGGGAGACTGAACCTCAGTGAATGAGTAGTCTCACCATGGGGAGGCAGAGAAGGGTCAACTATGGGGATCAACTGTAGCTGTGAAGTCTGTGGCTGGGGTTCCCCTTCCCCAGAGGAGACCACGGGGGTGCAGGATGTTCAATGGTCACTTCCCAGGTTCCACTGGGGCATTTAAGTTGACCCCAAAAGGAAACTTACCAAATCGGAGGCCAGTGTTGGGCTGAAGATCGAGCAACTGGGGAGATGGAAGGTGGATTTGTGGAGGAGGATCAGGGAGTGAGGGCTCCCAAGGCAGCTCAAATTCCTGGAGGAAGAGCAAGGTCAATGGGAGAGCCTCAATCCGAGTCACGGCACCATTGAAAGGGTATCTCGCTGCAACCCTCCCTACCCTGAAATAACTTAGGGAGGCACAAACCCACACAAGAGATTTTAATGGCTGAAAGAGAAAGTGGCTGTCTCTAGGCAGAGAGCAGCAGCTCGTGAGTGAGAAAGCACGTTTTTAAGGAGTAGGGGTATTGTGTGTTCTGCTGTGGGAACATTGGTGATTGGATCTTAAGGAGGTGGTATGATCATCTGGCTGTTGGTGATTGGATCTTAAGGGGTGGTGTGTCTTAGTGCACCAGAATTTGCCTTCACTGGGCACTTCAATGTAAATGGAATCATCCAATATGTAATCATTTGTAACTGGCTTCTTTCTGTTAGCATGTTTTCAGGATCAGCTATTTTGTTGCACACATTCTTTTTTTTTAACTGGCAAATAAAATTACACCGTATGGATAGATCACTTTATCCATTCATCATTAGATGGACATTTTGATTGTTTCAGCTTTTTGGATATTATAAGTAAAGTTGCTGTGAACATATATACATTTTTGTGTGGATTTATCTTTCTATTTTCTTAGATATAGATGTTGAGAATGAATTGTAGCAATGAAGTTAAAGAGGCAAGGAAGACTTTATTCAAGACTGTTGCAATAGGGGAGAGAGATTCAACTCAATTCTGTTGAAACAAAAGACAAGAGGATTTTTAAATGTAGGAGTGAGCTAATGAAAAAGTGCTGGAAGACATTATGGGGTAGGTTAGTAAATATGAATTAGGCCATCTGTGTTTGATAATTAGAAAGTAAGAAAGCCTTAGAAAGTAAGGCTCCTACTGTCTTCCAGGTACTGGGAGAGAAGGATGCTCTCTCCTTAGATGGTTACATTTCAAAGGAATGCTCTCAAGTTCTTGAGAAAGGCATTCCTGGATTCTAAAACTGGCAAAAGCCTGGCAGAAGATTTACATTCCAAAGGGACAAAAGAAATTTTTAATGAGAAGTTTTCTTAAAGTAAATGCTCTAAGTAAAGGGAGATTAGTGCCCTATAGTCAGGAAGAAACCTGTCTAAATTTGAGGGGAACTTTAAGGCTTTCTAGTTCATATATCTAAGAGTAGAACTGTCGAGTCATATGATAGCTTTAGGTTTTACTTTTTGAGGAGGAGCCAAATTGTTTTCTTATGACACTGTACTTTCACACCCCCACCAACAGTATACAAGAGAGAGTCTCCACATCTTCACCAACAGTTGTTATTGCCTGCCTTTGATTATTATATTATTATTATTTTTAGAGCAATCCTGCATTCCTTATGTAGTTTAGATGACATCACTCAGACTAGAACCTCAGATTATATGAAAGCATAATTCTTTTTTAAATTAAAAAAAATTTAAGTATTTTTTTATTGAAGTATAGTCGATACACAATATTATATTGGTTTCAAGTGGTTCAACAGTTACAAACATTATTAAATCCTTACCCAAATTAGTGCAGTTACTATCTGTCAACACAGATGTTACAGAACCATGGACTATGTTCTCCATGGTGCATTTCCATTCCATAATTCTTTTTTTTATGATAATTACATTAGATGAAATGGAAGCAATTATATTTTATTTTCAAAATTCAAAATTCAGAATATTATTTAAAACAATTAAAAGTGCTTGGTAAAGAGTATCTGTGGTACTGTCACTAGGTATTTTTTTTCTTTACCTTTATGCCAACTTTCTTATTTCTAGTTTTTAACATGTTGCTTTGGACCTAGAACCCAAGGCTGTCAAGCACTTTTGAAATGATGTATATAGACCCAAGTGCCTGTAGTTTCAGCTTCACATTTGCCATTGACTCTAAGTTGCTCCAGCCTCTACAGGCAAGACTAGGCCCATTCCTCACTCAGCTTACTCAGGTTCTTAAGACTAGTATCCTGACCTCCTGTGTGGCCAGGCTGGTGGAGAGAAAATTGAACACGAAGCAAGTATGTGTTAGATGGAAGCCTCAAGGAAAGAAAAAGCACAGTCTCCTGGGTGTTAATCTAATAACAGAATGGTAGATAGTGTTGAAATACAAAGTTCAGTTTTGTTTTTTTATCTTGGTTTCTTTTACATGTAGTTATTTTCATTATCAGCTTTCATGTTCTCAAGAGCACATAGACATCACATCAGAACACAATACACATTGCATAAGTAGTGTCCACTTTTGAATTAACAAAAATGTAAGTGGTCTCTGTTTTTAATAGCTTTTTTCTACCTCCCATGTGACTTTACAATTTCCTCTGGTTAAGTGCTGTGAAAAATAAGAATTTAACTTCAGATAAGTTTCCACAACCTCACTAATTTCTGTTTTAGACTGTTGGAGAGACTGTCTCCAGGATCTCTTTGCTTCCATGCTAGAAATATTGGGGAAATATATTGAATAATGTTCCAGCAAGGACATCTCACTCATGGAAAGTTATGGGGATAAGCACAAAGAAATGTCTCACACATGACTTATGAGATAAAATAACTAATAGAATCTTTTACATGGTAAGACTCAAAAGGAAAAGTTATTTGCTGTAAAATAAAAGATACAATGATAATATAGTAACCTCCTTTTATGATAACACGTAATCACAAAAAATCTACTTCTGGCTGATACTATGTAAAAAAGAAAAAAAAAGAAAAGAATAACAGAACAGCCAAAAAGTGAACTTTATATATGGCTGGTTAGCTCAGTTTATTAAGATGTGGTATTAAGCAGGCCTAGATTATACAATTTGACTTTTATAAATAACTTCCTAAATTATTAATTTAAAGCATTTGATTATAAAAATGACCAAAGTGAGTTTATAAAGGTGAACTTGATTTCCCAAGAAGGGACTTATGATTAGTGTCCTCCTATATGTAAACTCTGTGTTATTTTATCTATTTCACACTGTTACTTATATAAGGTTTTTTTCCTTCTATTCTTTTCTACAGCACATAGATTTCACTATCTCATATTTTGTATAATATGTATGCCAGACGCTACATTACTGTAATTCATTCATTGTTCAAACAGTGAATATTTCAAAATAAGTATTTGTATTTCATCCCCATTTTATTGCTGAAGAAACTTGGTTTCAGAGAAGTTATGTAGACTTCCTAAGATCCCAGAGTTAGTAAGTGGCATGGCTAGGCTTCAGGTCCAATAGTGTTGAATCAACCATGTACATAGTCATTTAGGCAGACTGTGGTGATTTCTTAGCTTTACTTCTGCTAAAGAACAAAGAGAAAGCTGAAGAGAGGTAAATTAGTAAAAATCCTACTCAATTCATAAAATACTGATGGCACTGATCTATAATAGGTATACTTGTTGGATTATGTAGGTAGGGAAACACAAAGAATCAAACTAAGAAAATGAGAAAACAAACCCAAATGATACAAAAACACAACCGTATCACTTGGAAACAAGGTTAGTAGCATAAACCCTCAAAGGAATTACAAAAGAAAGTGTATATAGACTTCTACTTCAAACCATGAGGATTAACAAAAATTGGATTTACCCTCCCATTTTAAACAACTGGAAACTAGAAAGCTATATGAAGACAATATTTTTTAAAAGCAGTTTTGAATTTCTTTTATTTTCTCTCATGTTCTGGATGGACACCTCACAGTGATATAATCATTAACTATTTTTATGATAGCTTTATAGTCTTCTGTAGTTACCATCATAGTTATCATTGCTATATTTATATTTTTGTGCAATTTTTCAAGCAGCAATAGATTTATTCAATAAATTTAAGAGTATAACTAAGTGGTAGAAGTCAGAATGGATTTTTGGTTGCAGCAATAAGTATTTGTTGGTTTACCAAATAGATACCTTACTGTTTATTGCCTTTTGAAAGCAGTAACAAGATTTTGCCTACCTTCTAAAAAATTCAACTAACTTAAGGGTCCAGGTTGAATAAATCTTGTTCATTCCCCAATTCCCCATGACAATGCTTTTAGCTATCTACCTATCTAGTTTATACTTATGGAGCTAAAAAGGTTTAAAATAAAATCTGCCTTGATAATAGAGAGTGATAGAAGATGATCAAGAATTTTTCTGTTTTCCCTTCTAAGGTCACTTATCTTACAACCTCTGACCAGAAAACTTCACTCCCTGCCTTGTTGCTGTGGAAGATTGCCTTGCACACTGATCTAGACCATTCTTTCTTCTCACTAGCCATTAATACTCTGCCTCTGGAAGCAAAATGAGACATTAAAAATCATGGTGATACTTGGCAGAGAGGGTGATACAGTTTAAAGGGTCAACATATATTTATATTCATACAGAGAATTACCAGCAAAGGTAAATCTGACACAAGGTAGCTTCTTTGTATGAGGCCTTACAGGTCATCAGTTCAAAGCTTCATTTTAATAGATTAGCAAATAATACATGGATGGGACATTTAAGCAACTCAACTTTGACTGCAAAGGTAGTCAGTGGCAGAGGAACTACTGGAAGCTAAAGTGAACCTTTTAACCCAGTGCTCCTTCCACCACACACACACACACACAAAGTTTATGTTGTAAAGGAAAGACATATTTGGTTGTTATATTAAAAGTGAAGAGACTGAAGGAAAATTAATCAAAGTTAAGAGAGATAGTGGCAACTATCTTAGAATATAATTAAAGTCTCATAATTAACAGCAGGATGCTACTTTTGAACAAAATTTCTTAAAATTTAATACCAAAACTAATCTCTCATAAACAAAATTTATCCTAAAATTAATAATGGCCAACATTTTTTGAATGTCTGTATTGTCAGGGACAGTGTTAAGTGCAATGCATGTATTTCACTTGATTATCTCAACGACCCTTTAAGTAGTGTATTTTTTTCCACCTTACTCTGAGAATAAAAGCTTAATGAAGAGAAGAAATTCTCCCAAGGTATTGCTCCTCTTTTTTAATGGGTTAATAAATAGTGAAATAAGGATTTGCACCCAGAACTGACTGCCTTCAAAGCCTAAGTTCTTAACCACCATATGGCATACACAGACCAGACTGTTGTTCTCTGTATGTAACAACCTGTTTTTGCCTTTCAGTTCTCAATTTGCTTCACCATAACTCAGGCCTTGTGGTTCCTTCAGTTATGTCTGTTTTTGTATCTCACCCTATTCATTAATCTTGATAGAATTCTCTACCCATCCTACCGTCCCTGATAATCTATTATGTCAGTGTTTTAGGTTTTTCTCTCATGTATTACAATGACAGATACCAGGAATGTCCTGGCTTAGAGCACATATCAACAAACTTCAGCACATGGGTGAAATCCAGACCACTACTTGTTTTTCATAAATGAAGTTTTATTCCAACACACAGTCATGACCATTTATTTATACCTTATCTATTGCTGCTTTCATATTATAACAGTTAAGTATAGTCATCATAACAGAGACCATGTGGCACACAAAGCCTTAAATATTATGATCTGGCTCTTTGCAGAAGAAAAGTTAGCTGCTCAAAGTCTAGTGTGCAGCGTGGTAACTGTTCCCAAGCTGTTTGTTACTATCAGTGAGGATATAGGTACACAAAGTGAGAGTAAACATTTTAGAAATTTGTATTTGACAGATTAATAGCTTGTCTTTGAATCTAATAGTAACAAAAAAAGCATGGCTTTTTATGTATTTCTTAAAAAATTTTATTTTACTGATAACATATTTATTACACTTTACAGAAGTATGAGATTGAAGAGAAAAGAAATAAAATACTCATTGCTCATCACACAGTGGGAAAAGCACTAGATTAGAGTTCATTCCCTGTTATGGATCTGGACTTCCTGGTAAAGTAAATTTTAATTTTTTTAGGATTATTATCTAATATGTCCCCAGTTTAGTTCAGTTTTTTTCAAGAGCAAACTCTAGTAGAGCAAAAGCAATTTGGCTGACCAGATTAATATATAGTGATGGGGAAATATGCTTATTATTAACATCTCTAGTTAAAAAAGAAATATGATTCTGCTTTTGTATGCTCTTAGTAGTTTGTGAATGTCTTCTGTGTCTAGCTGTAGCTAACCAAAAAGTTAAATATGGCTGTCATTTAAATAGGTAGCCTAAGTTACATAGGGTAACATTTAGCTTAATAATTTCAATTTTCTTCCAAAATTCCTTCTACTAAATTATTTCGACTGTAATATTGCTACATTGTACCTAATGTGAGCAAAAAATGTCTATCATTCAAAATAAGAAGTGTTTGTTCTTTAATCTTCTATGGGTTTTTAAAAAAGAATACAACCTTTTATTCCAACACACAGTCCTGACCATTTATTTATGCCTTATCTATTGCTGCTTTCACATTATAACACTCAAGTATAGAAGTTACAACAGAGACAGGTTAAGCAAATACAACTTGCAAATGCTTTCTCTTCAGCAAGATCCTAACAATATTCTGGCTTCTAACATAGCAACTCTTTCTGGTGAAATTTAGTCTAGCCTAAGAGGTTTTGTAGAAAGATATATAATACTTGCTCCTGAGAGAGATTAGCATAATTGTTCAATTTGCAGGAGACAATCAACCTACAGTTATATAATTTTTTCCATATTTTATTGTTTACAAAGTGCTTCATATGTAGCCCCATTTCATTACAAGACCTTATATGCCATTTCATAGAAAAGAGGCAGAGGCAATGATTGCCTTGTGCAGATCTCAGACTAGTGATAGACTGGGACTTGAATCTGTGTTTTCTGAAATCTTCATTTTCTCCATTATTCAACTTTACTCTGCTGTCTGATAGCCTAGGCTTTTGCCTTAAAACTTCTTTACCTTTGTTTATTGCATTTTAACTTAAGGAAACTGTATTTAATCCCCCAGTGGATCAGCACAGTAAAAATCTAAACCCTTACAAATGTTCAATGTTCATGAATACTCATTAATTGGAAACCACTACGAAAACATGCTGAGTTGTATAAGGATCTGAGGATAAAGAGTAGACAGTGCATGAGGTGCATGAGAGAAATGGAACTTAGGAAAATGTTGCAAGTATTTGGCATCCCTTGTGTAGTGCTACCTACCAGGTTTATTTGCATATAACCCCCCAATTGCAGAATAATCACATTCCCATAAAAGGAAGCATCCTAAAATGTTAGAAAAATTTTCTGGCATTGATGGGTAGGTTATAACTCTATAGAAAATACAGTTGCCCAAGAGAAAATTTTGATATGGAAAATAGTTCAGATTTATCCCAATGCCTCTCACAATTAACTCTTTTACTAAATGGGACTATTAATCTCAATATTTTCAGGACAATTGTGGCTCACTGATAAATAGCAAGGCACCATCTGCACATAAAATCTCTGTATGTCCCTTTCCTCTTGTTAGTGTATCTTAATGGTAATGTTATTTTTGAGGCCACGTATATAGACATAGATAGACTTACTGAGCTTTGGATGACTTTACACACATTTCCTAATTTTACCTTTTGGGTGGAAGTTTTCTGCTCTGAAAACTAGCAATGAGTAAGGATCTATGTAACTAGTCCATGTAAGGTAACAACTCTATTTCACCTTGTACTGGGATTGTCTCCACAGAGAGTACAGATAGTTAAATGATTTGGGTGGCAGAATACTGAAGTTGTTCCTATCAGCCACTTGTTTGTAAATGGTTAATTATATAGTATGTTTAAGTAATTATGAAAAGTGTGATGCTGATAGGGAGAAGAAAACTCATGTAGGTAATGCTTTTATATGTCATTTATGACCAAATGGAAAACTTAACCACTGTAACATTTCATCAAAATAATCCCACTGTATTCATAACCATAATGTGCTTAATTCTTATGGAAAAAGAGGAATAATATATTTGTTACCAATCATTCTTAGCACTGAGATCAAAGGTGTCAATGTAATTCATATCCTTCTTTGGTGTAATGAATTTAACAGAGGTGGAGGGTGGCATGTATAATGGTAATTGTTGTGTACATTTGGTGAAATGTCTTAATTTCCATTTCACAGAAAATGTGCATTGCATTGATTGACTTGTTAAAAGTTACTTTTTGAAACCTATTTGACTTTTGTTTCCTCTCTTTCTTAAAAATTACACTTCCACAGATTATAAAATAGTTTATTAGAATTATTTATAGAATAGCTCTTCATTCATTATTTTTATTTATTCCTTTGTGTGAGTATTTACTAAGTGGGAACAGCTGGGCATTATCTTAATAAACTATTTCTTTCGATATATTGTTAGGCTTCAGAATCATTCATATATAGTTCATCCATTTACTTTTTAAAATAACCTGAGTATGTTCTATACCGTGTATCTTAATAAGCAAATTTACCTCTCTGTAAAATGTCTCCAAGACTTGTGCTGCAGATATAATAACTTCTATTTTACAGATTAGAAAAAAGACCAGAAAAATTAAAGACATATCCAGTAAATTAGAAAGAAGAAATGGAGAAATTAATCTAAGTTAAGATGAAAGCTCTTTCAATTCTTTACAGTTGCTTCTTAAACAATTATTAACTTAGACATCTCTCTATGGCACTCCAGGGGAAGGCAGAGAAGCATTAGAAGTTAATGTTTATGGTTTTAGAATATGGAGAAAAGGTAGAAAAGTGAAATAAAATTTATTGAATGCTTTTATATTTTTAGGTACTTCGTATTTGTATTTTTTCCTAAATATAGTGTGTAAAGAACACTGTACATTACATAAACTAAACAACAAAGTCAGAGAGATTAAATAATATTTCCAAGATCACATAATCTATGAATGAAAAAGCTACAAAGCCATATTTTCTGTTTTTAAGCTAAGTTTCTTTTTCTTTTTACTAAGATACATTGATATACAATTTTATGAAGGTTTCACATGAGCAGCATTGTGATTAAAACATTCACCCATATTATCAAGTTTTCCCCCACACCCTATTGCAGTCACTATCCATCAGCATAGTAAGATGCTATAGAGTCACTACTTGTCTTCTCTGTGCTGTACTGCCTTCCTCATGACCCCCCTACATGATGTGTGCTAATCATAATGCTCCTTAACCCCCTCTCCCTCCCTCCACACCCAGCTTCCCCAACCCCTTTGGTAACCACTAGCATCTTCTTGGAGTCTGTGAGTCTGCTGCTCTTTTGTTCCTTCAGTTTTGCTTTGTTGTTATGCTCCACAAGAGTCAAATTATTTGGCACTTGTCTTTCTCCACCTGGCTTATTTCATTGAGCATAATATCCTCTAGTTCCATCCATGTTCTTGCAAATGGTAGGATTTGTTTTCTTCTTATGGCAGAATATTATTCCACTGTGTATATGTATCACCTCTTCTTTATCCATTCATATACTGATGGACACTTAGGTTGCTTCTGTATCTTGGTTATTGTAAATAGTGCTGCGATAAACATAGGGGTGCATATGTCTTTTTGAATCAGGGATCTTGTTTTCTTTGGGTAAATTCCTAGGAGTGGAATTCCTGAGTCAAATGGTGTTTCTATTTCTAGTTTTTTGAGAAACCTCCATATTGCTTTCCACAATGCTTGAATTAATTTACATTCCCACCAACAGTGTAGGAGGGTTCCCCTTTCTCCACAAGTGTTCCCCTTTCTCTGCATCCTCACCAGCATTTGTTGTTTCTTATCTTTTCAATGTTGGCCATCCTAACTGGTGTGAAGTGATATCTCATTGTGGTTTTAGGTTGCATTTCCTTGATAATTAGTGATATGGAGCATATTTTCATGTGCCTGTGGGCCACCTGAATTTCTTCTTTGGAGAGGTGGCTGTTCATATCCACACATTTTTTAATTGGGTTATTTGCTTTTTGGGTGTTGAGACGTGTGAGCTCTTTATATATTTTGGATGTTAACCCCGTATTGGATATGTCACTTATGAATATATTCTCCCATATTGTAGGATGACTTTTCATTCTGCTGATGGTGTCTTTTGCTGTACAGAAGCTTTTTAGTTTGATGTAGTTACATTTGTTCACTTTTGCTTTTGTTTCCCTTGCCCAAGAAGATGTGTTCAGGAGAAAGTTGTCCATGTTTATATTCAAGAGATTTTTGCCTATGTTTTCTTCTAAGAGTTTTATAGTTTCATGATTTACATTCAGGTCTTTGATCCATTTTGAGTTTATTTTTGTGTATTGAGTTCAATAATCCAGTTTCATTCTCTTACATGTAGCTGTCCAGTTTTGTCAAACCAGTTATTGAAGAGGCTGTCATTGCCCCATTGTATATCCATGGCTCCTTTATTGTATATTAATTGGCCATATATGTGTTATCTGGGCTCTCTGTTCTGTTCCACTGATCTGTGGGGTTCTTGTGCCAGTATCAAATTGTCTCGATCACTGTGACTTTGTAATACAGCTTGAAGTTGGGGAGAATAATCCCCCCAGCTTTATTTTTCCTTCTCAGGATTGCTATGGCTATTCAGGGTCTTTTGAGGTTCCATATGAATTTTAGAACTGTTTTTCTAGTTCATTGAAGAATTCTGTTGGTATTTTGATAGGGATTGTATTGAATCTGTAGATTGCTTTAGGCAAGATGTCTATTTTGACAGTTTTAGTTCTTCCTATCCATAAGCACAGGATGTATTTCCAGTTATTGGCATCTTCTTTAATTTCTCTCATGAGAGTCTTGTTGTTTTCAGGGTATAGGTCTTTCACTTTGTTGATTAGCTTTATTCCTAGGTGTTTTATTCTTTTTGATGAAATTGTGAATGGAATTGTTTTCCTGATTTCTCTTTCCTCTAGTTCATCATTAGTGTATAGGAATGCAACAGATTTCTGTGTATTAATTTTGTATCCTGCAACTCTACTGAATTCAATTATTAGTTCTAGTAATTTTGAGTGGATTCTTTAGGGTTTTTATGTACAATATCATGTCATTTGCAAACAGTGACAGTTTAACTTCTTTCTTAGCAATCTGGGTGCCTTTTATTTCTTTGTGTTGTCTGATTGCTGTGGCCAGGATCTCCAGTACTATTTAGAATAAAAGTGGGGAGAGTGGGCTTCCTTGTCTTATTCCTGATCTTATAGGAAAAGCTTTCTGCTTTTCACTATTAAATATGATATTGGCTGTGGTTTGTCATTTATGGCCTTCATTATGTTGAGGTAGTTGCTCTCTATGCCATTTTGTTGAGAGTTTTTATCATGAATGTATGTTGAATTTTGTCAAATACCTTTTCAGCATCGCTTGAGTTGGTCATGTGATTTTTGTCCTTTTTTGAGCTAAAGTTCTCAGAAAATATTTGGCATTTCTCAAATTACAAACTTGCACAGACAACAGTAACAACCACCTAGTTAAAGCACAGCTTCAGAGCATGTATATCAGCAAAGTAGTGGTGCAGGCTGGTCCAAGCCCTTGTGTCCCTATAGAAACCCTGGGAGAAAAAGCAGAAAATGTCACATCCAACTATGTCAGAACTCTGGAAAAGAGACCTAAAACCAAGTGAACAATGAATCAAAAAAAGGGCAAGTTGAGATCATTAGGCAAGTTTTCTCTTCTTTCAGTTTAACCTGCTTCACTTCTGCCATGGATCCTAGCAATCCAGAACCAGAGCATCCCATGCATCCAGTGTTGGACTCTGGTTACAGGTCCCAGAGTGAGGAAAGCAGATCTTATTGACAGAGCATTGCGTTTATCTGTTTTATACTTCCTGGGGTTCCTGAACAACTGTGCATGTACTCATATATTAGTACAAGTACATGCCTAAATCAGAGTTCAGGCCAGAAAGCAGTGAGCATGACTGGGAAATGCTGCTAGGTGGACTAACAACCTATAGATGCATAGGGCAAAAGGTTATGGTTGAGACATACAATATATCAGAAAAGGCCTAGGAAGAATAGTTTAGAGATACCTTGGGAAATTAGGAAATTCAAAATTACCTGTGTATACAAGGTATTCAGGAAGCCATGTGCACCAAACAGAGCTCCAAAATATACAATGGAAAAAAATGACAGAATTATAGGGAGAAATAGATTTACAATAATGGTTGGATTCTTCAACATACCATTTTCAACAATACTACATCACACTAAGAGAATATGGGAAAAATACCACATGATCACCTAAACAGACCCAGAAAAGGTGCTTGACAAAAATCCAACACTCTTTCATCATAAAAGCATCAGAAAATAAGAAACAGAATGAGGGACTTTCTCAACATGATGAAACGCATTTGTGAAAAACTCAGAGCAAATATCATAACAATGGCAAAAAATGGAAATTGTTTCTTTCATATCAGGAACAAGACAAGGATATTTGCTTTTGTCACTACCATTCATTATTGTACTTCAAGTTCTAGCCAGACAATTACACAAGAAACAGAAATAAAAGACATTATAAATTAGAATGGAAAATAAAACTTTATTCGTAGATGACATAATCCTAAATATATAGAAAATACCAAAGGATCCATAAGAAAACTATTGCAAATAATAAGTGAATTCAGCATTTATAGGGTGTACAAGATCAGCACATATAAGACAACCTACAGAATGGGAGAAAATATTTACGAATCATATATCTGATAAGAGTTAAGATGCAAAACAAAAACATCTACAACTCACCAACCAGAACTTAAAACCAATTTAAAGTGGGCAAAAAACTTGAATAGACATTTCACCTAAAAAGCTATACAAATTGCCAATAAGCACATAAAAGTGCTTTTTATGCTTTGGATGCTCAACATTATTGGCCATTAAGGAAATTAAAATTAAAATTAATATAAGATACCAATGAACATTTTCACACTTATTAGGACTGTTATAATTAAAAAAAAAGAAAATAATAAATGTTGGTGAGGCTGTAGAGTAATTGAAATCCTTGTGTACTGCTAATGAGAATGTAAAATGGCATGGCTACTGTGGAAAATACTTAGAGATTTCTCAAAAAGTTAAATGTAGAATTACCATGTAGCCTAGCAATTCCACTGCTATGTATATACCCAAAGAACTTAAAACAGAGAATCAGGTAGATACTTGTATGCCAGTGTTCATTGCAGCATTATTTATAATAGCCAAAAGATGGAAACAAGTGTCCAAGTGTTCATCAACAAATGAATGGATAAAAAAAGTGGTAGAATGAAGAATGAAGTTCTGATAAATGCAACAACGTGGATGAACCTTGAAAACATTAAACTAAGTGAAATGAGTTAGACACAAAGAGGCAAATATTGTATGATTCCACTTATTTGAAATATCCAGAATAGACAAATTCATAGAGACAAAATGTAGATTAAAAGTTACCAGGGGCTAAAGGAAGGGGAAAATTAGGACTTATTGCTTAATGTTCACAGAGTTTCTATTTAGCATCATCCAAATTATAGAAATAGACAGTTGTGATGTTTGTACAACTCTGTGAATATAATTAATGCCACTGACCTGTTCACTTAAAAGTTGCTGCAGCGGTAAATTTTGATATGGATATTATATAAAATAAAAAAATTTGGACAGTACTCCATATATTTGCATTGGGATTTCCTTTAGATTTTGTTGAATACTGAGCTACGAATGCATACATTGAAACTCCACAAGACAGATAAATAAATAATAGGAAGCTCAAAGACTAATAATTTATCAGAGTAAAAGTTGGAGCTGTACATGCAGTCTCCAAGCTGCCAGAGTAGAAAGTCTTCTTTGGACATTTAGGACATTTGGTAGATACCCCAGAAGTTTCATACATTAGCCAGAGGTCTGTATAATAAACAAAGCTTAAAGACAATACTAGACAAATTAAGCTGATTTATATAACTTAACAGCTTACCAGAACAAACTGAACAATCTTTAGAGGAAGATAACAAAATCCAGGTACTCAAAAATATGTTTATGACTTTCAGCATCCAGTCACACAAGGCAGGATAATGTGATCATAAATAGAAAAAATATCAGATGATAAGGAAATACTAAAAAAATGATAGAGAAGATGAAAGTATTAGACAGTGGCTTTAAAACAATACTATAAATATACAAAAGGATTTAAAGGGATATAAAAGAATAATGACTGGGAAGGCTGAAGTTCTATAAAAAAACAAAGTATGACTTGTAGTGTCAAAAATACAATATCCAAAAGTAAAACATGCAATAAAACTCTCCAAACTAAGTAAAAAAAAAAAAAAAGAGATGAATAGAACAGCTCAGTGAGTTATTGGAAAATACCAATCACTCTAATTTATGTGCAACGAAAATCCCAGAAATAGGTTTGGAAGGAAGTGAAGATACACATGAATGAAAAATTTCCAAATTTGATTAAAAATATAACCCCACTGCTCCAAAAAGTTCAATGAACGTCAATCAGGATAAATTTAAAAAATTGAACCAATTGCATGTCCTAATAAAATTCCTAAAGATCACAGATAAACAGAAAATTTCAAAAGCATTCAGGAAAAAAGACACATTATATATAAAAAAAAGATAAGAATAGCTGGAGACTTCTAAAACAGAAGGAACAGCATGCCTGATGGAAAAATTGTAATGCAATGAATGAAGAGCTTCAGAAATGGTAAATATGTAAGTAACTTTGAAATATTATCTCACTATTTAAATTTTCTTTAAAAAATAATTGACTGCTTAAAGAAAAAATATTAACCAAGTATTCTGAGATTTATTAAATATATGGAAATATAACATGTTATCAAAACACAAAATAAATGATATGGGAAATAGAAATAAACTGTTGTAAAGTCCTTACTTTATATGTGTACCAGTGTAATTTTTTGAAGTTAAACTGTTTATTAATAGTATCCAATATAAGCTGTAGACCTATAGCTGAAAAATGAAGCTTTATTTTAGATAGTCAAGATAAATTGAGTCATAATTAATATAAAAAATAGGAAATAGAGAGAATGAGAAATAAAGAGGAGATGGAACACATGGAAAACAAAGAGCAAGAGGATAAATTAAAACCCAATTGTTTCCCTTGTTATGTTAAATGTAAAAGGTCTGAAGCCCAATCATAAAAGAGATATTTCCAGATTGGAAACAAAACATTTAATTATATTGTATCAATAAGAAACGCATTTTAAATCTGAAAACACGGGTATGTATAAGTCAAATGATGGAATTACACGTCATGAGAAAAACTATTATAAAAGCACAGGAACAACTCTACTAATAGAAGATCAAAAAATAGGAATATGAGCAATGATGAAGGGGTATTTCATGAAAGTAAAAAGAATTCATGAGCTCATCTAGAAGATAGAGCATTCTTAAAAATGTATTATTTGATTACATAAAACTAAGAAATGACAAACCTAGTCTCTAGTGACAGTGAGCAGATCAGTGAGTACCTGAACCTGAAAGCGCAAGTGCGACTGAGAGGAGACGCAGAGGGATCTCCTGGGGGCACAATTATAATGATTATAATCACTGTGGTGGTAGTTACATCCTGTATACAGTAGGCAAAACTCATGCAATGTATACTTAAAAGGCTGCATTTTATTGTATGTAAATTATCAAATAAAGTTGATTTTTTTTAAAGTACTCTCAAAAATATTTAAAAAATATTTTCTTAGATGTGATGTCATTTTAAAATAAGTTAAAAATATATTTTACAATGAAGAAATATATATCACTTCTCTACAAAATTAAAATAATTTTAAATTCATAAATGGATATACAGTATGCAGAAATTCAAATAAAAACCACAAGACCTACCAAAATACCAGGTTTTTAGAGATTTGTAACTCATTTCATATATGAAACAAGCAAACAACAAAATTGAGAGAGAAAGAGAAAGGAAAAAGGAAAGATGGATTTCCAAATGTTACATAATCAGAAGAATGAAATAGCCCCAGCAGAAATGTTTGACAAAATATATGTTTACATAAACTACGACCTGTATTCTTTCACACTTACATCCTCAGTGTGATGTAGAAATATCATCATGAGCGCCAGGAAGATAGACTATCTTAAACTGTAGAACACTGGAAATTTAAGACCAAACAAATAATTGTTTATTTTTAGCCCATAAAATTATTTGGAGTAAGTAAAACAATATCTCAATATGGTTGGAGAAGGCATAATATTTTCTTTACTCAGTTCCTAGTGCTTTAATTGTAAGTAAAACAATATCTCAATATGGTTGGAGAAGGCATAATATTTTCTTTACTCAGTTCCTAGTGCTTTAATTGCAGACTTCTTAAGATGTGTGTTACACCTTTTAGTAGAGGATGTGAATTGCTTATGAAATTAGTAAAACTGAAGGAAAAATAGTTTAAACCTTTATTTTCAGAAAACTTATCCTCAGTTATATGTGTAATATAAAATATGTCTTCTATCTTGTAAGACTATGTAGAGTACCTGTCTTTTTATTTATTTTTATGATTGTCTCTTTAAAATATTTCTGTTAAAATCTTCATTAGGCTTACTGCATCTGAAATGATTTATTAATGTATAAACTACGTGTTTAATGCATGTCGCTTCCTAACTGAACGTAGTAAACTGCTTGAGGACTACGACCTTCCACACCAGGGTCTGGAACAGTATTTAGAACATAGCAAGAGTTTGAGAGATATTTTTAAAAGAATGTTAAAGGGTTCTATGAAGCCAGCATCACTCTAATACCAAAACCGGGCAAAGACCTCACCAAAAAAGAAAATTACAGACCAATACCCCTGATGAACGTAAATGCAAATATACTCAACAAAATATTAGCAAACCGAATTCAAAAATACATCAAGAGGATCATACACCATGATCAAGTGGGATTCATCCGGGATGCAAGGATGGTACAACATTCGAAAATCCATCAACATCATCCACCACATCAACAAAAAGAAGAACAAAAACCACATGATCATCTCCATAGATGCTGAAAAAGCATTTGACAAAATTCAGCATCCATTCCTGATTAAAACTCTCAACAAAATGGGTATAGAGGGCAAGTACCTCAACATCATAAAGGCCATATATGACAAACCTACAGCTAACATCATACTTAACAGTGAGAAGCTGAAAGCTTTTCATCTAAGATCGGGAACAAGACAGGCACGCCCACTCTCTCCACTGTTATTCAACATAGTTCTGGAGGGCCTAGCCACGGCAATCAGACAAAACAAAGACATACAAGGCATCCAGATTGGTAAAGAAGAAGTCAAATTGTCACTATTTGCAGGTGACATGATACTGTACATAAAAAACCCTAAAGACTCCACTCCAAAGCTGCTAGAACTAATATCTGCATTCAGCAAAGTTGCAGGATACAAAATTAACACACAGAAATCTGTTGCTTTCCTGTACACTAACGATGAACTAACAGAAATAGAAATCAGAAAAACAATTCCATTCACAATTGCATCAAAAAGAATAAAATACCTGGGAATAAACCTAATGAAGGAAGTGAAAGACCTGTACTCTGAAAACTACAAGACACTCCTACGAGAAATTAAAGAGGACACTAACAAATGGAAATGCATCCCATGCTCTTGGCCTAGGAAGAATAAATATTGTCAAAATGGCTATACTACCTAAAGCAATCTACAGATTCAATGCAATCCCTATCAAACTACCAAAAGCTTTCTTCAATGAACTGGAACAAATAATTCTAAAATTCATATGGAACCACAAAAGACCCCAAATAACCAAAGCAGTCCTGAGAAGGAGGAATAAAACAGGGGGAATTACGCTCCCAGACTGCAAGCTCTACTACAAAGCTTTGGTAATCAAGACAATTAGGTATTGGCACAAGAACAGACCCACAGACCAGTGGAACACAATAGAAAATCCAAACATTAACACAAACATATATGGTCAGTTAATATATGATAAAGAAGCCTTGGATATACAATGGGGAGATGACAGCTTCTTCAGCAGCTGGTGTTGGCAAAACTGGACAGCTACATGTAAGAGAATGAAACTGGACTACTGTCTAACCCCATGCACAAAAGTAAACTTAAAATGGATCAAAGACCTGAATGTAAGTCATGAAACCATAAAACTCTTAGAAAAAAACATAGGCAAAAATCTCTTGGACACAAACATGAGCGACTTCTTCATGAACATATCTCCCTGGGAAAGGGAAACAAAAGCAAAAATGAACAAGTGGGACTATATCAAGCTGAAAGCTTCTGTAGAGCAAAGGACACCATCAGTAGAATGAAAAGACATACTACAGTATGGGAGAATATATTCATAAATGACGTATCCGATAAGGGGTTGACATCCAAAATATATAAAAAACTCATGCACCTTAATAAACTAAAAGCAAATAATCCAATTAAGAAATGGGCAGAGGACATGAATAGACACTTCTCCAAAGAACAAATTCAGATGGCCAACAGGCACATGAAAAGATGCTCCACATCGCTAATCATCAGAGAAATGCAGATTAAAACCATAATGAGATATCACCTCACACCAGTGAGGATGGCCAAGATCTAAAACACAAACAACAACAAATGTTGGCAAGGATGTGGAGAAAAGGGAACCCTTCTACTCTGCTTGCGGGAATGCAAATTAGTTCAACCATTGTGGAAAGCAGTATGGAGGTTCCTCAAAAAACTCAAAATAGAAATACCATTTGACCCAGGAATCCCACTACTAGGAATTTACCCTCAGACTGCAGCAGCCCAGTTTGAAAAAGACAGATGCACCCCTATGTTTATCACAGCACTATTTACAATAGCCAAGAAATGGAGGCAACCTAAGTGTCCATTAGTAGATGAATGGATAAAGAAGATGTGGTACATATACACATGGAATATTATTCAGCCATAAGAAGAAAACAAATCCTACCATTTGCAACAACATGGGTGGAGCTAGAGGATATTATGCTCAGTGAAATAAAGCAAGCCTAAAAAGACAAATATCATATGATTTCACTCATATGTGGAGTATAAGAAGAAAGAAAAAAACTGAAGGAACAAAACAGCAGTAGACTCACAGAACCCAAGAGCGGACTAATAGTTACCAAAGGGAAAGGGACTGGGGAAGATGGGTGGGAAGGGAGGGATAAGAGGGAAAATGGGGCATTATGATTAGCAGATGTAATGTTGGGGGGGCACGGGGAGGGCAGTACAACTCAGAGAAGACAAGTAGTGATTCTATAGCATCTCACTACGCTGTTGGAGAGTGACTGTAATGGGGTTGGTGGGGGGACCTGATAAAGGTGGTAGTTTAATAATCATAATATTGCACATGTAACTGTAGATTAATGGTACCAAAATAAATTATAAAAGTAAATAAAAAATAAATAAATTTAAAAAAAGAATGTTAAAGGAAAATGTTACTATCCTCATCATCCTAAATAGTGAGACATTTCTTTTATGACAAACCTATTCACTTGCTCCCACTTCTGGCTTTTTCCCTTTGTGCTGTTTTTGTTCTACATGTTCCAGGCTTCTTCAACACTCTACATCTGATTTTTGTCACTAATCTTTTCCCTCTTTTAGACATGCCACATATTCCCAATGACTACCTTTTAATCACATAGGTATATGCCACTGCTATGCTCAGTATTATACCAATAAATAAACTATTCAATGCCTCCACAATTCGGTTTCATCCTAAATTCTAATCATACCATTTTCCAAACAATTCTGGCTCAAATACATCATAGATCTCACTGTTTTCTAAGCTGCAGCAATAATAACTGCTTCAGCCCTTTCAGTAAGTGCTCCTCGTGCACCAGGAACTATGCTAAGCACTTTAAAATCCATTATCTCAGGTAATCTTCATAAGACTCCTGTAATTTAGATATCACTGTTACATTCATTGTTATAGTCACAGGACAGGAACTTTGTCAAGAGCCAGGAGTGTCAGGGCTGGGATTCTAACTCTTACTGCTCAAGTGTAGACCCTGCTCTCCCTGCCACTATTTCTTAGGCTGTTCCTGTTTCCCTGCACAGAGAGGTTTTGTGTGCCTTACTTCACAGTTATTTACACTGCATAGATCTGCTTCAAGTTCTATTCAAATTCCACTTCCAAGTTGATGCCCTGAGATGTAATTAAATTCTTGTTCTTCTGTGTTTTCATATCACTTTATACTTTGTATATAGCTACTTTTGCATTCTTTGCTGAGTTACTATCAGGAAAATGGAAGCTTGCTTTTATAATACCAGACATATTTTTATCCTTACTAATTAATGTCTGGCCTCCAAATGCATCTATTGAAATCTAAAGTGATTCCCTTAAGAATCTGAACAAAGAATGTGAAAAACAACAGAAACAAAGCAATGAATCCCGAGACATTTCCATGATATATTTCTTGGTTTCATTTGTAAAAAGAAAAAAATCAAAGTTTTTTATGATGAAATGTCAGAACTAGAGAGTAGCAAGAGGGAATTGCCCAACTTTACTTCTAATAGATTTAGCTGAATCCCAAGGAGGCAAAAAGGCAATTTGCAAGTTAAATTGCTATTAAACCTAAACCCAGTTTTAACTTTTCCTGAGCTGATAAGCTGTTGGTTCAGGAGGGCACATTGACTATTTCCTGGGAGGCACCAGAGAACACCTGAGCTTCTGGTACTCTCTCCTCCAACTTATTTCCTCCTGCTTAAATAAGCTAGAATCAGGAAAAGAGGTTTATCCAAAAAGGAAGAAAGGACAGAATTAAGGAAAGAAAAAAGGGAAGAAGGAAGGAATAAAAGGGGGGACAAAGATTTGGTATATAAAGAACATCAAAGAAAGGAGGGAAAAATTGACTATAGTTTATAAAAAAAATTTCTTCTTCCTTAACATCTTTCTTTTTTGCACATGCTAAATTCCAGTAAATTACACAACATGCTATAAAGTTATGGTAGTTATCAGTTCTCTGCAGGCATGAAAAAATCTGGACAAGTATTTTCCAAAATGTTTTGTGTGGAACACTAATCCCAAGTGATATTTATTGAAAAAAAATTCTAGCGCAACTTCATAAAATGGGGTATTTTTAAATCTATACATGCACTTTGATGAAGGGCATTAAGTATTTTAAACATTCTGGCAGTAAGACACTTGTTTAATTCTGGTTGACCATAAATTTCTCAAATTTGACCACATTACCTAATTCCTTATACTTTTTTACATTTGAAAGTCACCTACTGTAAAATACACTGTTAGCACCCCATGTTGTTGCTGCATGACCCCCGTAGGAAAGCCTGTCAAAGTATATTTTAACCTTTGGAAAGTCTGTGAGTGTTAAAAATGTTAGAGGACACCTCAAATAAAATTGCTCTAAATCCTACACCTTGATGTGTCCTTCTTATTTAGGGTTCTGCTACTGGATAATAAACTAAACACAAATCTCTCATTTCAATGTTCAAATAAATTATTTGTCTTTCTATTATCCTTGTAGAATACCATTTAGGAAAAATAGGACTACCTAATGATTTTTAAATATCCTTTATCCCACCACTACTCATAAAATATTTCATTGTCAGGGTCCTTAGAACTAGGTTAAAGATTGCTAACTATCGCATGTTACCTATTCTTATCTGTGTGCTCAGTGAGTGCAGGGATTGGATCATTGCCCAAGAGTTATTTTCACCATTTTCCTATAGAAAGAGAGAGAGTCATTAAAGAGGAAGTGGTTTTTATTGTATACCCTGGGGTCACTCTCTAAACTGTGAGTTTAGATGCTAAGGATATGATAATATAATCAGTTACGTTCAGTAACCTAAAGAAAAAGTTCCATCACCATCCTGAAGGAAATATCTTTATTAGTATAATATCAACATTTTCTTAAATATAGTTGTTTGCAGATTGTTGGCATGATTGTAAATGATGGTATATTATGTTGTAATTATTCTGTGGAATTCAAATCAGTGGTATTTCACTAAGTATTTGTGCATCTATATCCATAAATAAGACTGCTTGTGAGTTTCCAATCCTGTTCCTCATTAAGTGTATGCTGGCTGTGGAAAATGCATAGAAACACTTTTCCTTTAAGATCTGAAAACATTTGAATTTGGATAATGCACTGATAAAAATATTTGCAGAAAGATTCATTTGGAAGATAATGTTGTAATATTTTGTTAATTCTCATTTGGATATTGATAAATTCCATTATTCTTGATTTTCTCCAGTCAATTTTGGTAGTTTATTTTTTTTAATAAGCTATTTCCTTGAAATTCCAAAATAGACAGTTGTACAATATCAAAACATAATTGAATTCTTCTGTTTTCTGTCTTTGCTAATAGTCTTAATTTCTTTTCCTCTCTTCCTGTTTTGATTAGACTTTCCATATTTGCATGTGTATTTATTGCCATTTTGTAAAGAACTACATCCAGTATTTAAGCCTAGATTTGTTGCTTATTTCCAATTCATTAATTTGATTTTTGCCTTATTATTATCCTTCCAAAATGTCAGTTTGTACTTTTACTTCTTTCTAAAAATAAATGTGTGGCCTTTTTCATCATATAATAATACATTAATTTAATGTTATCTTTGCTGATAAATGAATCTAGAAAATATATTATAGATTATCATACCTAAAATTCATACCAGTTAATGAAAAATTGGTAACTTATTTGTGTATTTCTTCTTTGACCCAAGAATTATGCTTTAAAAATTACTTTGGTTTGCTTCTTAAAACTTGCATATGTTATCAATATCAATAAGCCTTTTTGAATTAATTCTTACAGTGACACATTACTTTGTCATGTACTTGTTCTTTTATACAAATGATTAATGTAATACGTGCCTGATGAATATAAAATGTAAAGTTAAGTGGAATTATCCATATAGCTGTAACTTTAAAATCAAATTTTCTACAACATTTTGGCCTAAGCAAAACTTAAAGATATCAAAAGGTTTGATATTAACTTTTAATCTAAACAAAAATTTTTGCTATTTTAAAGGAGATTTTAGACCATTTCCAATTTTAGGTGATGAAAATATATTTTTCTGAAATTTTCATTGTATTTCATGTCTTATTTTTTTGCTCATTATAATTCCTTTTTATCCCTTTTTGCTTCCATAGATATCTGGAATTTATATATTATACTTGTTTAAGGCTATGTTTTACTTATATATTTTTGATAAAGTATTTTGAATAAAGCTTTCTCTTATTATTTTTGTAAAAACAAAAAGTATATGTTTATAGTATAAAATGATATATATGTCATAAATTTATTTTTCTCAATATCCTACATTGTAATTTTGTTTCCTAAAATCTAAGAATTAAGAATCAAATTTTATAAATAGGTAGTGTCTGAACAATGCTTTCTTTTAAAAATTAAATATTTGTAATATTTATATATAATGTTCACAATCATATGTATGTGGATATATACCTTCTGTGTGTGTATGTGTATGCACATGTATTTTTTCTAATACTTTTGCTTATAGATCATTGGCCTGTTTTAATTTTTAAATTATAATTATTATATTGTATAATATAAATGTATTAGTTGTGATCAAATATAAATTAATCAGTATAATGTGTTTTATATAATATTTAAATGTATAGTTAAATTATAATTGTGGCATAAAAAGATTTTAGTTTTTTTTAGTTTTTAAAATAGTTACCTTTTTATAAAACTACCTGTGTTTTTCCCATCACAATATCAACAGAAAGTTTTACATGTCCATATGTCTAATTAATTATTTGAATTGCCAGAAAGTATATTTCACGTATGGAATGGATATAGCATATTTAATTTAGTCAGGACCTCTAGAAGGTATAAAGGGTTTTAATGTACAATTTAAAAATCTGAAATGGGTATTTTTGTATAGTACTCTTGCATATGTGCAACTGTTGCTGGGCAGCTGTGTTTGAGAGGTCTCTCCCTGCTCACCAGGTGAAACCTCAACCTGGACATGGGAGGGTTCTTGACTCTGAAGGAGAAAGAATTCTCAAGCAGGTGGGAAGAGTGTACCTAAGGAAGGAACTCATTAGAGTGAGAACAGAAATGAATGGCAGTGGCCTGGAAAGCAGTTGAGAGCAGGAAAATGCAGAGGTGCAGAGGAAAAGTTTGCTAGACATTTTCTTGGTATAGGGCAGATTTCCTTGCCATCTCTTAAAGCCAGGGTCACTTGATGTCCAGTGTCCACTTGTATCTGCATTGTGTGGGGACTAGCCCCTACCACCCCAGGATTTGGGAAGCCATGGAGCATGGGATGGAGTGATATATTCTGAGAACTTCCCAAAGGTGCGAAGTTTTCAGTTAGGCTCCTGAAGCTGCAGTTCCATCTGGGTCACCCAGGCAATGGGAACTTGCAGGCCCAAATCAGAGCTCTCAGCAGCCCTTCATACTTACCAGGTAAATGGAGACTTGAAAATAGAATGAAATAGCAAAAAGACAAAATGCAGTAATTTAAGCAGTGAGAAAGCTTTATTTAAAGGTATGCACTTAAAGAGACAAAAATGTGGGCATCCTCAAAGAGGAGGTGCACTAAAAGGCTGTGGGTTTCCTCTTTTAAGGACTTTTCAAAGGGCCAGGGATATAGACTTGTAAAGTGGTTTTAAAATGCTAATCTTTGGTGAGAGACACCATGTCCCTTCTCTTCTAATATCCCTCCTCTAGGTAATTCTGCAAAATTAACAGCACAAGAAATTGGTCAGTTCCTCACCAGGATAACCACTTCCCTCAGGGAACATAACAATCAAGACTGCCCTCCCTCCCCAAAAGTGGACTGAGTTATTGTCTGTTTGCTAAATATGTTAGGAATCTTACTTCCTAACTTCATGGTTTTTAAAATGGAATCTTAGCTTTAAGATGTAATCCTCCTATTCTTACTATACTGTTAATATATCAGCATTTTTCATCAGAGGAAGGAAAAGTTAACTATGATGCTTGTCCCAGGTTCCTGCCTGTGGGGAAAGTGGGGTTCCTATGGCCAAGATCCTCACTAACCTTAAAACACCTGATGATGTAACTGGCCTGTTGCTATGTTACTGCTTCCACACTTTTAGGCAATAAGCCATTATTGTGTTAATATAAAGAGTTCCCCAGTGCTCTGGGAGTGACAGGGTGGCAGGGCTGCAAGGCTTCAGGAGAGCAGAGAGGAGGCTGGAGTGGTGGCAGCGCTGAGGACAGAGGCCCAGAGGACGGCTGTGCAGGACGACTGTGCAGAGAGGCCCAGAGGACGGCTGTGTGGGACAGCTGTGCAGAGAGGCCCAGAGGATGGCTGTGCAGAGGGGCCCAGAGGCAGAAACTGGCTTGCTGCATCCGAAACAGCAGTGATAACACAGACTCGCTCTGAGTGAACGGGATTTTAGTGACTGAACTGCCACCTGGAAATAAAGTTGGGTATAACCTTTTCACCCCAGGAATCCTTTGCTGTAAATTTCTTTGGTCACAGTGAATCTATAGTGAACTTGCCTGGGGCTGAAACTCATTTGCAAAACACTGCCCTACATCACAACTATTCCTGAGGATAGAGTAGAACTAATGGGCTTCAGAGTGTGTATGTTTTTAATTTTCATAAGGCTGCTAAATGGACTGTCACTGTGCCCTTTTATATACACAAGCATATGTATCTGAATCCCCTTATCTTCATATTCTGTCTAACTCAGTAACATTATTCTTTTAAGAAAATATTTCATTCTAATATAAATTCAGAAAAAGACATTATTATAGATTAGTTACTAATCAGGAGGAATATTTTGTTTTTACTATTTATCACCCTCCCAGTTCACCAACCATTCCCAACAGGGTAAGCAGGGTCCTAATTCCTAAAATCATAAATTAGTATACATGCCTACTTTTTGTACTTTCTATAAATGGGATTATATAATATTTACCTCTCTGTTTGTTTATTTTGTTCAACCTTGTGCTTCTGAAATAATTCACACTATCTGTGAAGTTGTAGTTTTTTGACTCTTGTTGGTTTATAGTGTGCCACTGTATTATTTTATAACTCACCTTGTTTACCTATTCCACTGTCAGTTGGTATCTAAGTAATTTCCAGTTTAAGGCTGTTGTGAATAGTGCTACAATTCCTATTCCAGTATGAATTTTTTGTTGAATATATGTATACATTTATCTTGAAAATATACATAGGAATAAAATTTCTGTGTCATAATGTATGGATACATGTAGTCGTACTAGACACAGTAAAACACTTTTCCAAAGTGGTTTTACACATTTACCATCCAGCCAATTTCTTCACATTTTTGCCAGCACTTGGTATTTTGTCTTTTTTATTTGAGGCATTATTGTGGGAGTGACATCTAATACTTTTGATATGTTTTTCCCTAATGACTAGTAAAGTTTACCACCTTGCACATGCTCAGGTCTTGTTCCTTAATTATCTGAATTTTGTTGTCCTTGATTTGTAATTTCAAGTCTGTTTGTGGATCAAAGTATAGCAAATATCGTCTCATACGCCCATGATTTTATGTTTCACTCTCAATGGCTTGAACTAATTTGTGTTTTAATTTGCATTTCCTTAGTTACTACTTAGGAGAAACATTTTTATGTTTATTGGCTAAGTCATTTTCTCTCCAATGAAATGTCTTGCAATATTGTTGTAATTTTCTTGAGTCATTTGTCTTTTTCTTATTTCTTTTCAGTAATTTAAAAATTGTGCCTTGATAGTAGGCTTGTTTTTTTTCAGCTGCAAGTGTTTCTCAGTCTGTGATTGTCATTTAACTAGTTTAATTTTCATATAGCAAAAGTACAAATTCTTATTTTTGCAGCTTATTGAAATATAATTGACATATAATATTAAGGTAAGGTATGCCATGTGATCATTTGACACACATATGTATTGCAAATGATTATGACAAGGTTATTTAAAAACTTCCATGACCCCACATAATTACCTTTTGTGTGAGTTGAGAATATTTAACATCACCTCTCTTACCATATTCAAGTATATAATACAGTACTGTTAACTATAGCCAGAATGCTTATGTTAGATTCCCAAAACTTACTCATTTTAACAGGAAATTTGTACTCTATGACCAACATCTTCCCATTTCTCCTTCCCTCTAGTGTCTGGCAACCACCATTCTACTATGAGTTTGACATTTTCAGATTCCATATATAAGTGAAATAATACAGTATTTGACATTCTCTGTTTGACTTATTTTATTTAGCATAATGCCCTCAAGTTCTATCCATGTTGTTGCAATTGGTAGAATTTTCATTTCTATATCTGAATAACATTACATTATGTGTGTATATATATATATATATATATATATATATATATACACACACAAACATATATGTATATTCCATTACATATACTGTATATGTGTGTGTGTATATATGTAGTCCATTATATATAAATATATATGAATATATATATTTTTTATATATTTATTATTTATATATACATTATATAAATATATATATATTCATTGATAGAAACTTAGGATGTATCCCTGTGTATCCTGGTTATTGTTAGTGATACTGTGATGAATACAGGGGTGCAGCTAACCCTTGGGTAGTGATTTCATTTCAATCAGATATATACAAAAAAGAGGGATTACTAGATCATATGGTAATTTTATTTTTAACATTTGGAGGAACCTCCATAATATTTCCATAGTGGTTTTAAAAATTTACATTCCTGAGAAGGGTGAAAGATGGTTGCATGAGAAGTGAGGCAGAAACCACCTCCCCAAACCACATATAACAAACAAAAACCAGTTAATAAAACTAATACTGAAAGACACAAACACTGCAGAACAGACTGTCTACATTTGGGGAAAAGAGAAGACCTCAAAGAGAAGGGTAAAGTAGCAAACCCACAATCCATCCAGCAGGACACAAGCCCTTCCCCCACATCACCTCACAGTTGAAAGGAAGAGAAACGCAGCAGGGGGGGAGTAGAATCCAAGGACTGCTAAACACCCAGCCCTGGAGAACTGATCTGGGAGCATGAACCCCCACTACATGGTGCTCTGGAAATTAGTGGTGTTGGAAAGCAAAAACAGGCAGATTACTTAGAGAGACTGAGATTTCAGCCACTTGTGGACAACAGATATGCATAACTGGCCATTCAGGGACAAAAGATAGGTGGGAACTTTGAAAGGCTTCCCAGCAGTGAGAGGGGTGCTAAAGGGACAAATATTACACAGAGCTTGCTGCTCAGGAGAAAGGGTAGGTAGACAAAATCATCCCGGCACACTCAGCCCATCAGGTTGGGAAGTTCTAGGAGCTTCAGATGCTCCATCATTCTGGCTGCCAATGCAACCCTGAGGGCCCCCACTGTGATACACAGCCTGCCACTCTTTCCTCCTGGCAGGCATCAGTCTGCACATCTGCTGCCCCCACCATAGCACCAGGCCAGTTGGAGAGTGGCCCTGCCTATAGCAGCTACAGGGGCAAAATGCAGAGGCTCCTCCCTGCATAGCCAGCCCACTAGCCCTGGCAGTGGAGGCAGGCACTGAAACCAGGAAGCAGGAAAGAGCCCTTTCCTCCGCTGTTGCTGTTTGCCTACAACCCCTGCCACTCCTCCAGGAGCTGGGCAGATACAGAGAGTAGAGCTTCTAGGCACTAGATGGTGCTGCCTACACAAAGTTATTATTCTATGGGAATCATTAAAAAACTGAAATGGCAAAAAAGCTTTGTACAAATAAAAATTCAGCAGATGCCAGAAAGAGCGCTATGTGAAACTGAAATCACAACCCCTCTTGATAAAGATTTCAAAATAAAAATCAGAAACATGCCAAAGGAGCAACTGAAAAATATTCAAGATCTCAGGGAGGACTTCAAGAAAGAGATAGAAACTTTGAAAAATGCAGTATCTGAAATGAAACATAAAATGGAGACATTTAAAAGCAGATTAGATGAAATAGAGGAGACAGTAAATTAACTAGAAATTAGAGAATATGAAAACAAAGAAGCTGAGGCACAGAGAGAAAAAAGGATCTATAGGAATGAAAGAAAAATAAGTGAACTGTGCAACCAATCCAAACAGAACAATATTCACATTATAGAGGTACCAAAAGAAGAAAAGAGAGAGAAAGGAACAGAAAGTCTCTTTGAGGAAACAATTGCTGAATATTTTTCCAATCTGAGGAAGAAAATAGTCTCTCAGGTTATGGAAGTGTAAAGATCACACAACACAAGTAACCCTAGGAGGACTACACCAAGACATAAAATAATAAGAATGGCAAAGATCAAGGACAAGGACAGAGTATTAAAAGCAGCCAGAGAGAGGAAAAAAGCCCGTCAGGCTAAATTCAGACTTCTCAGCAGAAATCTTCCAGGCAAGAAGGGAGTGGCATATTTAATGCAATGAAACAGAAGAGCCTCGAACCAAGAATATTCTCCTGAGCAATATTATTATTTAAATTTGAAGTAGAGATTAAACAGTTTCCAGATAAGCAAAAGTTGAGGGAACTTACCTCCCAC
The DNA here is from genome assembly GCA_032199065.1 of Smutsia gigantea. Lineage (NCBI taxonomy): Eukaryota > Metazoa > Chordata > Mammalia > Pholidota > Manidae > Smutsia > Smutsia gigantea. The sequence continues at coordinate 41,511 of JAVSCE010016448.1, read as the reverse complement.
AAACTGTCTCTACAGTGTATTTTAAAGGGACTGCTATAGATGGAAGTACTCCTAAGGCTAAATAGATGTCACTAGAGAAAATAAAGCCAAGGTGAAGGAATTAGACCAATTAATTACTAAGCAAATGCAAAATTAAATCAACTACCCCCAAAGTCAATCAAGGGATATACAAAGAGTGCAGAATATGACACTTAATATATGAAGAGTGGAGGAGGAATAAAGGTAAAAAAAAGAGGAACCTTTAGATTGTGTTGGAAATAGCATAATAAGCAGGTTAAGTTTGACTGTTATATAGTAAGTAAGCTGCATTTTAACCTTCGGTAAACACAAATCTAAAGCCTGTGAGGGCAATAAGCACATATCTTTTTGTTAATCACCCAAATGGAAATGCACTGAATGCATGAATCAAAAGACAAAGAGTTACAGAAAGATAAAAAATAAGACTGATTTATAAGTGAACCTACAGAGACTCACTTCAAACCCAAAGACATACATGGACTAAAAGTGAAGGGATGGAAAAAGATATTTCATACAAATAATGAGAAAAAAGCAAGAGTTGCAGTACTTGTATCAGACAAAGTAGACTTCAAAACAAATAAAGTAACAAGAGACAAAGAAAGACATTATATAAAGATAATGGGGCCAGTCCAAAAAGAGGATATAACCATTGTAAATATCTATGCACCCAACATAGAAGCACCCAAATATGTGAAAAAAAAAATACAAACAGAATGAAAGGGGGAAAAAGAATGCAATGCATTCATTTTAGGAGACTTTAACACACCACTGACTTCAAAGGACAGATCAACCAGACAGAAAATAAGTAAGGAGACAGAGGCACTGAACAACACATTAGAAGACACAAACCTAGCAGACATCTACAGCACACTCCACCCAAAAGCAGAAGGATACACATTCTTCTCAAGTGCACATGGAACATTCTCCAGAATAGATCACACAGTAGGCCACAAAAAGAGCCTCAGTAAATTCGAAAAGACTGAAATTGAGCCAACCAGCTTCTCAGAACATAAAGGTATGGAACTAAAAATAAATTGTACAAAGAAAACAAAAAAGCCCACAGCACATGGAAGCTTAACAACATGTTCTTAAATAATCAATGGATCAATGACCAAATAAAAACATAGATCGAAAAGTATATGGAGACAAATGAAAACAATAACTCAACAGCCCAAAACCTGTGGGATGCAGTGAAAGCAGTTCTAAGAGGAAAATACATTGCAATACAGGTTAACCTCAAGAAAGGAGAACAATCCCAAATGAACAGTCTAACCTCACAATTAATGAAACTAGAAAAAGAAGAACAAATGAATCCCAAAATCAGAAGAAAGGACATAATAAATATCAGAGCAGAAATAAATAAAATTGAGAAGAATACACAAATACAAGGAATCAATGGAACCAGGAGGTGGTTCTTTGAGAAAATAAACAAAATTGATAAACCCCCAGCTAAACTTATCAAGAAAAAAAATAGAGTGTACACACATAAAAAGAATTAGAATTAAAAAGGAAAAATCACTATGGACACCACAGAAATGCAAAGAGTTATTAGAGAATACTACAAAAAATTACATGCTAACAAATTAGATACTTGAGAAGAAATGGACAACTTTCTAGAAAAATACAGCCTTTCAAGACTGACCCAAGAAGAAACAAAATCTGAACAGACTAATTACCAGCAATGAAATCAAGTTGTAATAGAAAAACTTCTAAGAACAAAACCCTGGATCAGGTGGCTGCACTGCTGAATTTTATCAAACATTTAAAGACCTAATACCCATCCTCCTTGAAGTTTTCAAAAAAGTAGAAGAGGAGGGAATACTTACAAACTCATTCTATGAGGCCAACATCACTCTAATGTCAAAACCAGGCAGACACCATAAAAGTCCAATATATCTGATGAACATAGATTCAGAAAATCTCAAAAAATTATTAGCAAACCAAATTCAAAAATACATCCAAAAGTCATTTATCATGATCAAGTTGGATTTAGTCCAGGGATGCAAGGATGTTCCAATAATTCTAAAATACATTAACATCATACACCACATCAAAAAAAACAACAAAATCATATGATCATCTCAAGAGATGCTGAAAAACCACCGGAGAATATTGAGCATCCATTGAAGATAAAAACTCTCAATAAAATGGATATAAAGGGCCAGTACATCAATAAAATGTGTATAAAGGGCAAGTACCTCAACATAATAAAGGCCATATACAACAAAACCACAGCCAACATCATACTTAAAAATGAAAAGAAGAAATCTTTTCTTCTAAGATTAGGAACAAAAGAAGGATGCCCACTCTCCCCACTTTTATTCAACATAGTACTGGAGGACCTAGACACAGCAATCAGACAACACAAAGAAATAAAAGGCATCCAGATTTATAAGAAAGAAGTTAGTCTGTCACCGTTTGGAGATGGCATGATACTGTACATAAAAAAACCCCTAAGAATCCACACCAAAAGTACTAGAACTAATAACTGAATTCAGCAAAGTTGTAGGATACAAAATTAATACACAGGAATCCATTTCATTCCTATATACTAAAGCTGAACTAGCAAAAAGAGAAATCAGGAATACTACTCTATTTACAGTTGCATCAAGAAGAATAAAATACCTAGAAATAAACCTAACCAAGGAAGTGAAAGACCTATACCATGAAACTACAATACACTCATAAGAGAAATTAAAGAAGATACGAACAAATGAAAATACATCCTGTGTTCATGCATAGGGAGAATTAATATTGTTAAAATGGCCATCCTCCCTAAATAAATCTACAGATTCAATGTAATCCCTATCAAAAAATCAAGAGCATTCTTCAATGAACTAGAACAAATAGTCCTAAAATTCATATGGAACCACAAAAGACTGAATAGCCAAAGCAATACTGAGAAGGAAGAATAAAGATGGGGAGATTACACTCCATAACTTCAAGCTCTACTACAAAACCACAGTAATCAAAACAGTTTGATACTGGAACAAGAACAGACCCACAGATCAATGGAACAGAATAAAGAGCCCAGACATAAACCCATACATATGTAGCCATTTAATATATGATAAAGGAACCATTGATATACAATGGGGAAAAGACAGCCTCTTCAACAACTGGTGTTGGCAAAACTGGACAGCTACGTGTAAGAGAATGGAACTGGATTATTGCCTATCTCCATACACAAAAGTAAACTCAAAATGGGTCAAAGGCCTGAATGTAATTCTTGAAACCATAAAACTCTTAAAAGAAAACATGGGCAAAAATCTCTTGAATATAAACATGAACAACTTTTTTATGAATACATCTCTTCAGGCAAGGGAAACAAAAGCAAAAGTGAAAAAATTGGACTACATGAAACTAAAAAGCTTCTATACAGCAAAGGACATCATCAGCAGAATGAAAATGCATCCTACAATATGGGAGAATATACTCATAAGTGACTTAACCAATGAGGGGATAACATCCAAATATATAAAGAGCTTACATACCTCAACACATAAAAAACAAATAACCCGATTAAAAAATGGGTGGAGGATCTGAACAGACACTTCCCCAAAGAAGAAATTCAGATGGCCAACAGGCACATGAAAATATGCTCCGTATCACTGATTATCAGGGAAATGCAAATTAAAACCACAATGAGTTATCATCTCACACCAGTTAGGATGGCCAAAATAAAAAAGACAAGAAACAACAAATACTGGTGAGGATGCAGAGAAAGGGGAACCCTTGCAGAGAAAGGGGAACCCTCCTACAGTGTTGGTGGGAATGTAAATTAGTTCAACCTTTGTAGAAAGCAATATGGAGGTTCCTCAAAACTAAAATTAGAAATATTATTTGACTCAGTAATTCCACCCCTAGGAATTTACCCAAAAAAAGCAAGATCTCTGATTCAGAAAGACATATTAACCCCTATGTTTATTGCAGTACTATTGACAAAACCAAGATATGGAAGCAACCTATGTGTACATCAGTAAATGAATGAGTAAAGAAGAGGTGGTATATATACACAGTGGAATACTATTCAGCCATTAGAAGAAAACAAATCCTACCATTTGCAACAAAATGGATGCAGCTGGAGGGTATTATACTCTGTGAAATAAGCCTGGTGGAGAAAGACAAGTACTAAGTGATTTCCCTCATTTGTGGAGTATAACAACAAAGCAAAACTGAAGGAACAAAACAGCAGCACACTCACAGAACCCAAGAAGGGACTAGCGGTTACCAAATGAAGGATTTTGAGTGGATTGGTAAGGGTGGGGAGGGAGGGAGGAGGGGATTAAGGAGAATTTTAATTAGCACACATAATATAGGTAGGTCATGGAGAAGGCAATACAGCACACAGAAGACAAGTAATGACTCTATAGCATCTTACTACACTGATGGATAGTGATTGCAGTGGGGTTTGGGGAGGAGTTGATAATATTGATGAATGTTGAAACCATAGTGTTGCTCATGTGAAACCTTCATAAGATTGTATATCAATGATACCTTAATTAAAAAAATTTACAGGACTTGCAAGATGGCGGCATGAGAGGTGAGACGGAGAGCTCCTGCCAAAACCAAAAATTGTAGAAAAGTATAGTTAATTAATGCAACTAACCTTAAAACAGCAACAAGAAAGAAGGCTGAACCAGACAGCAAACAGACCTCATGAAACAGGGTAACATAAGAAAGCCTTAATCTGGTGGGACCCAAGCCCTTCCCCCACCCCAGCTCACTGGCGGGAGGAGGAGAAACTGAACAGGAGAGGGAGTAGAAGACTGAGACTGCTGAACACCTAGCCCTGGAGATCTGTTTTGTGAGCAGGATGCTATAGTGTGTGGTTCTCTGGACGTTGGGGAGCTTGGATAGGTGGAGTGCTTGAGAAATTGACATTCCTGCCGTTTGTGGAGGAGGGGATCCACACCTGGCCACTCTGTGTCAGAGGAAAGGCAGGTACTCTGAGAGCCTTCCTAGCAATGAGAGGGCTGCTGAAGGGGTGGGGTTTGCATGGAGCTTGCTGTGCAGGAGAAGGGAGAGCTGAACAAGGTTAAGGTTGTCTGGGCACGCTCTGCCCAGCTGGTTGGGAACTTTGAAGAGCTTCAGGTGCTCCTTCCCCCGGGCTGCCTACACAGCACTGAGGCCGCCCACTGTGACACACAGCTTGCCAAGCCTTCCTACTGGCCTTCAGGCACATGCACCCAAACCATAGTCAATGTGGAGGTGTCATGCCAGCCAGAGGGAGGCCCCACCAACAACAGCTAGAGATACAAAGCACAGAGGTTTACATGTGTGTGCTTGGCCCACGGGATCTGACACTACAGACAGGCACCACAGAAGGGAATAAGGAAACATACCTTTCCTCCCCCAAGCACCAGCTCCACTTCCCTACAAGCCCAACATGACTCTAGGGGCTGAGCAGCTCCAGAGACTGGAGTTTCTGGGCACTAGTGGGCACCACACAGAAATATGAAATGACAAAAGAACATGGTTCAGACCAAAAACTCACAAACCCCAGAAAAAGGGCCAAATGAAACCAAACTCACCAATCTTCCTAAAAAAGAGTTCAAAATAAAAATTATAAACATGCTTATGGATGTACAGAAAAATATTCAAGAACTCAGGAACGAATTTAAGTTGGAGATTCAATCATTAAGAAATTCCGTATCTGAAATGAAACGTATAATGGAGGGATTTAAAAGCAGATTAGATGTAGTAGAAGAGACGGTAAATGGAATAGAAATTTAAGAAGAGGAATACAAAGAAGCTGAGGCACAGAAAGAAAAAAGGATCTCTAAGAATGAAAGAATATTGAGAGAACTGTGTGAGAAATCCAAACGCAACAATATTCGCATAATAGGGGTAACCAGAAGAGGAGAGAGAGAAAAAGGGATAGAAAGTGTCATTGAGGAGCTAATTGCTAAAACCTTCCCCAATCTGGGGAAGTAGATAGTATCTCAAGCCATGGGGGTGACACAGATCTCCCACCACAAGGGACCAAAGGAAGACATCAATACATATAATAATTAAAATGGCAAAGATCAAAGATAAAGACAGACTTTTAAAACAGCTAGAGAGAGAAAAAAGATCACATACAAAGGAAAACCCATCAGGATATCATCAGACTTCTCAACAGAAACATTACAGGCCAGAAGGGAGTGGCATGATATATTTAATGCAATGAAGCAGAAGGGTGTTGAATGAAGAATACTTTACCCAGGAAGGTTATCATTCAAATTTGCAGGAGGGATTAAACAATTCCCAGATAAGCAAAAGCTGAGAGAATTTACCTCTCACAAACCACCTCTACAGTGCATTTTGGAGGGACTCCTATAAATGGAAGTATTCCTAAGGCAAAAAACATGTCACCGAAGGGATAGAAAAGGAGTACAGAATATGATTCATAACATACAAAGAATGGAGGAGTGAGAAAAAGGAGGAAAAAAAAAGAATCTTTATGTTCTGTTTGTAATAGTGTACAAAGTAAGTTAAATAAGACTGTTAGATAGTAAGGGAATTGCCCTTGAACCTTTGGTAAAGTCTGCAATGGCAATAAGTACATACCTATCAATAATCACCTAAATGTAAATGGTCTCAATGCACCAATCAAAAGACACAGAGTTACTGAATGGATAAAAAAACAAGACCCATCTATGTGCTGCCTAAAAGAGCCTCATTTCAAACCCAAAGACATACACAGACTGAAAGTAAAGGGATGGAAAAAGTTATTTCATGCAACCAATAGGGAGAAAAAAGCAAGAGTTGCAGTACTTAATCAGACAAAATAGACTTTGAAACAAAGAAAGACACAAGAGACAAAGAAGGACATTACATAATGACAAAAAGGTCAGTCCAACAAGAGGATATAACTATTATAAACATCTATGACCAAACACAGGATCACCTACATATGTGAAACAAATACTAACAGAATTAAAAGGGGAAATAGAATGCAATGCATTCATTTTAGGAGACTTCAACATACCCCTCACTCCAAAGGACAGATAGATGATTCTGAATATAAGTAAGGAGACAGAGGTGCTGAACACCACATTGGAACAGATGGACCTAACAGACATCTACAGAACACTTCATCCAAAAGCAACAGGATACACATTCTTCTCAAGTGCACATGGCACATTTTCTAGAATACACCATAACCTAGGCCACAAAAAGAGCCCAGTAAATTCAAAAAGATGGAAATTGTACCAACCAGCGTCTAAGATCAAGAAGGTATGAAACTAGAAATAAATTACACAAAGAAAACAAAAAAGCCCACAAACACATGGAGGCTTAATAACATGCTCCTACATAATCAATGGATCAATGACCAAATAAAAACCGAGATCAAGCAAAATATGGAGACAAATGACAACAATAATTCAACACCACAAAATATGTGGGACGCAGCGAAGGCTGAGCTAAGATGGAAATATATTTCAATACAGCCTTACCTCAGGAAAGAAGAACAATCCCAAATGAACAGTTTAAACTCACAATTAATGAAACTAGAAAAGAAAGCACAAATGAGGCCCAAAGTCAGTAGAAGGAGGGACATAATAAAGATTTAAGCAGAAATAAATAAAACTGAGAAGAATAAAAAAGGAAGAATAAATGAAAGCAGGAGCTGGTTCTTCAAGGAAATAAACAAAATAGATAAACCCTTAGACAGACTTATCAAGAAAAAAAGTCAAAACACATAAACGGAATCAGAAATGAGAGAGGAATAATCAGTACAGACACCACAGAAATACAAATAATTATGAGAGACTACTATGACAAATTATATGGTAACAAACTGGAAACCTTGAAAAAATGGACAACTTTCTAGAAAAATACAACCTTCCAAGGCTGATGCAGCAAGAAACATAAAATCTGAATAGACCAATTACCAGCATTTTGAATTGGTAATCAAAAAACTACCTAAGAACAAAACTCCTGAACCGGATGGTTTTACTGCTGAATTTTATCAAACATTTAGTGAAGACCTAATACCCATCCTCATTAAAGTTTTCTAAACAGTAGAAGAGGAGGAAATTCTCCCAAAGTCATTCTATGAGGACAGCATCACTTTAAAACAAAACCAAAGACACCACAAAAAAAGAAAATAATAGCCCAATATCCCTGATGAACATAGATGCAAAAATACTCAACAAAATATTAGCAAACCGAATTCAAAAATACATCAAAAAGGTCATCCATCATGATCAAGTGGGATTCATCCAGGGATGCAAAGATGGTACAACAGTCGAAAATCCATCAACATCATCCACCACATCAATAAAAAGAAGGACAAAAAGCACATGATCATCTCCATAGATGCTGAAAAAGCATTTAACAAATTTCAATATTCATTCATGATAAAAACTGTAAACAAAATGGGTACAGAGGGCAAGTACCTCAACATAATAAAGTCCATAGATGACAAACCCACAGCCAGCATTATACTTAACAGCGAGAAACTGAACTCTTTTCCTCAAAGATGGGGACAAGGCAAGGATGCCCACTCTCCCCACTTCTATTCAACAGAGTTCTGGGGATCCTAGCACAGCAATCAGACAAACACAAAGAAATAAAAGGCATCCAAAATGGCAAGGAACAGCCCAAACTGTCCCTGTTTGCAGATGGCATGATAGTGTACATAAAAATCCTAAAGAATCCACTCCAAAACTATTGGATCTAATATCTGATTCAGCAAAGTTGCGGGATACAAAACTAATACACAGAAATATGTTGCATTCCTATACACTAACGATGAAATAGCCAAAAGAGAAATCAGGCAAACAATTCCATTCACAATCACATCCAAACGAATAAAATACCTAGGAATAAACCTAACCAAGGAAGTGATGGACCTATACCCTAAAAACTACAAGGCACTCTTAATAGAAATTAAAGAGGACACTAATAAATGGAAATTCATCCCATTCTCCTTACTAGGAAGAATTATATTGTCAAAATGGCCATCCTGCTTAAAGCAATCTACAGATTAAATTCAATCCCTATCAAAATACCTACAGCATTCTTCAATGAAGTAGGACAAATAGTTCTAAAATTCATATGGAATGACAAAAGACCCCGAATAGCCTAAGCTATCCTGAGAAGGAAGAATAAGCAGGGAGAATTACGTTCCCTGACTTCAAACTCTACTACAAAGCTACAGTAATGAAGACAATTTGGTACTAGCACAAGAACAGACCCATAGACCAGTGGAACAGAATAGAGAGCCCTGATACAAACCCAAGCATATACGGTCAATTAATATATGATAAAGGAGCCATGGATATACAATGGGGAGATGAGAGCCTCTTCAACAGCTGGTGTTGGATATACTGGACAGCTACACGTAAGAGAATGATACTGGATTACTGTCTAACCCCATATACAAAAGTAAACTCAAAATGGATCAAAGACCTGAATGTAATTCATGAAACCATAAAACTCTTAGAAAAAAATAAAGGCAAAAATCTCTTGGACATAAACATGAGCAACTTCTTCATGAACATATCTCCCCAGGCAATGAAACAAAAGCAAAAATGAACAAGTGGGACTATAACAAGATGAAAAGCTTCTGTACAGCAAAGGACACCATCAGTAGAACAAAAAGACACCCTACAGTATAGGAGAATATATTCATAAATGACATATCCGATAAGAGGTTGACATCCCAAGTATATAAAGAGCTCACATACCTCCACAAAACAAAAAGCAAATAATCAAATTAAAAAATGGGGAGAGGAGCTGAACAGACACTTCTCCAAAGAAGAAATTCAGATGGCCAACAGGCACATGAAAAGATTCTCCACATCACTAGTCATCAGAGAAATGCAGATTAAAACCACAATGAGTTATCACCTCACACCAGTTAGGATGGCCACCATCCAAATGACAAATAACAACAAATGTTGGCAAGGATGTAGAAAATGGGGAAACCTCCTACACTGCTGGTGGGAATGTAAATTAGTGCAACCATTGTGGAAAGAAGTATGGAGGTTCCTCAAAAAACTCAAAATAGAAATACCATTAGATCCAGGAATTCCACTCCTAGGAATTTATCTTAAAACACAGCAGCCCAGGTTGAAAAAGATATATGCACCATTATGTTTATTGCAGCACTCTTTAAAATAGCCAAGAAAAGGAAGCAACCTAAGTGTCCAACAGTAGATGAATGGATAAAGAAGATGTGGTATATATACACAATGGAAAACTATTCAGCTATAAGAAGAAAACAAATCCTTCCATTTGCAACAACATGGATGGAGCTAGAGGGTATTATGCTCAGTGAAATAAGGCAGGCAAAGAAAGACAAGTAGCAAATGATTTCACTCATCTGTGGAGTATAAGAACAAAGAAAAAACTGAAGGAACAAAACAGCAGCAGACTCACAGAACCCAAGAATGGACTAACAGTTATCAAAGGGAAAGGGACTAGGGAAGATGGGTGGGAAGGGAGGGATAAGGGGGGAAAAGGGGTATTACAATTAGCACACATAATGTAGTTGGGGTGGGGGGATACAGGGAAGGCAGTATAACACAGAGAAGACAGGTAGTGATTCTAAAACATCCTACTATGCTGATGTACAGTGACTGCAATGGGGTATGTGGTGGGGACTTGATAAAGGGGGGTCTAGTAACCATAATATTGCTCATGTAATTGTATATTAAAATAGGAAAATAAAAAATGAAATAAAATAAAAATAAATTTACATTCCCCCCAACAACGCACAAGTGTTCCCTTTTTTTCATATCTTCACCATTTGTTAATCTGTTTTCTCTTTGACAATAGACATGTTAACAGATATGAGGTGATAATCTCATTCTGGTTTTGATTTGCATTTTATTGAAGGTTTGTGATATTAATCACCTTTTCATTACTTGTTGGTTTTTTACCCATCTTTGCATAAATGTACAATCAAGTCCTCTGCTCTGTTTTTTACTTTTATTGTTTGCTTTTTGATAGTGAGTTTTATGAATTTTTTTATAGTTTTGATTTTCTCCCATTTGATAGGTTGAGTTTTCATCTTGTTGACTGATCATTGTTGTTTCCTTTCTTTTGATAACCTTGGGTTTAGTTTTTACTTCTTTGCCTAGTGGTGATGTGTAAATTTAGGTTGTTCATTTGAGTCATTTCTTTTTTCTTACTGTAGGTTTTTATCACTATAACTTCCTCTTAGAACTGATTTTACTGCATCCCAGAAATGTGGTATGTTGTGTTTCCATTTTCATTTTTTCAAGATATTTTTGTATTTTTTTGGCTCTTTGGTTATTTACGAGTATGTTTCATTTCCACATATTTTTTAATTTTCCAGTTTTCCTCCTTCATGTGATTCCTAGTTTCATACTGTTATGATAATTATGACTTCAATCTTCTTATATTTGCTAAGACTTGTTTAAGAACTAATATATGATCTATACTGCAAAATGTTCTGTATACACTTCAGAAGGAAAATGTGTATTTTGCTGTTGCTCAATGACATGTTCTATATGTCTTTCAGATCCTTGTGCTTGAAAGTATAGTTCAGGTCCAGTATTTCCTTATTGATTTTCTCCTTTTAAAAAAAATTTTTTAAAGGTATTATTGATATACACTCTTATGAAGGTTTCATATGATAAAACAATGTGGTTACTACATTTACCCATATTATCAAGTCCCCACCCATACCGCAATGCAGTCACTGTCCTTCAGTGTAGTAAGATGCCACAGATTCACTATTTGCTTTCTCTGTACTACACTGTTTTCCTGGTGACCCCACACACCATGTGTACTAAACATAATACCCCTCAATCCGCTTCTCCCTCCCTCCCCATCCGGCCTCCCACACCCCTCCCCTTTGGTAACCACTAGTTCCTTCTTGGAGTCTCCAAGTCTACTGCTATTTTGTTCCTTCAGTTTTGCTTTCTTCGTTATACTCCACAAATGAGGGAAATCATTTGGCACTTGTATTTCTCTGCCTGGCTTATTTCACTGAGCATAATATCCTCCAGCTCCATCCATGTTGTTGCAAATGGTAGAATTTGTTTCTTTCCTATGGCTGAATGGTATTCCATTGTGTATGTGTACCACATCTACTTTGTCCATTCATCTACCGATGAACACTTAGGTTACTTCCATATCTTGGCTATTGTAAAAAGTACTGTGATAAACATAGGGGTGCATATGTCTTTTTGAATCTGAGAAGTTGCATTCCCTGGGTAAATTCCAAGGAGTGGGGTTCCAGGGTCAAATGGTATTAGTATCTTTAGTTTTTGGAGGAACCTTGATATTGCGTTCCACAATGGTTGAATTATCTTACATTCCCATGGGAAGTGTAGGAGGTTCCCCTTTCTCTTCATCCTCGCCAGGATTTGTTCTTCTTAGTCTTTTGGATGGTGGTTATCCTTACTGGTGTGAAGTGATATCTCATTGTGGTTTTAATTTGCATTTCCCTGATGAGTAGCAAAGTGGAGCATCTTTTCATGTGTCTGTTGGCCATCTGAATTTCTTCTTTGGAGAACTGCCTCTTCATATCCTCTGCCCATTTTTTAATCAGGTTATTTGTTTTTTGGGTGTTGAGGTGTGTAAGTTCTTTATATATTTTGTATGTTAACTCCTTGTCAGATATGTCACTTACAAATATATTCTCCCATACTGTACGATGACTTTTTGTTCTGTTGATGGTGTCCTTTGCCATACAGAAACTTTTTAGTTTGATATAGTCCCATGAGTTCATTTTTGCTTTTGTTAACCTTGCTCAAGGGGATGTGTTCAGGAAGAAGTTCTTCATGCTAATACGCAAGAGATTTTTGCCTTTGTTGTCTTCTAATAGTTTTATGGTTTCATGACTTACATTCGGGTCTTTGATCCATTTCAAGTTTACTTTTGTGTATGTGGTTAAACAACAATCCAGTTTCATTCTCTTACATGTAGCTGTCCAGTTTTGCAAACACCAGCTGTTGAAGAGGCTGTCATTTCCCCATTGTGTGTCCATGGCTGCTTTATCATATATTAATTGACCATATATGGTTGGGTTATGTCAGGGCTCTCTAGTCTGTTCCATTGGTCTATGAGTCTGTTCTTATGCCAGTACCAAGTTGTCGTGATTACTGTAGCTTTGTAGTAGAGCTTGAAGTTGGGGAGCAAAATCCCTCCAGCTTCATTCTTTCTTCTCAGGATTGCTTTTGCTATTCGGGATCTTTTTTGGTCCCATGTGAATTTTAGAATGTTTTACCCTAGGTGGTTGAAGAATACTGTTGGTATTTTGATAGGAATTGCATTGAATCTGTAGATTGTTTTAGGCAGGATGGCCGTTTTGACAATATTAATTGTTCCTAACCATGATCATGGAATGTGTTTCCATTTATTGGTATCTTCTTTAATTTCTCTCATGAGTGTCTTGTAGTTTTCAGACTATAGTTCTTTCTCTTCCTTGGTTAGATTTATTCCGAGATACTTTGTTCTTTTTGATGCAACTGTGAATGGAATTGTTTTCTTGATTTCTCTCTCTGCTCATTCATTGTTAGAGTGTAAGAATGCCACAGATTTCTGTGTATTAATTTTGTCTCCTGCAACTTTGCTGAATTCAGATATTAGATCTAGTAGTTCTCGAGTGGATTCTTTAAAGTTTTTGAGGTACAATATCATGTCATCTGCAAACAGGGACAGTTTAAGTTCTTCCTTGCCAATCTGTATGTCTTTTATTTCTTTGTGTTTTCTGATTGCCGTGGCTATAACCTCCAGAACTATGTTGAATAGAGGTGGGGAGAGTGGGCATCCTTGTCTTGTTCCTGATCTTAAAAGAAAAGCTTTCAGCTTCTTGCTGTTAAGAATAATGTTGGCTGTGGGTGTGTCATCTATGGCCTTTATGATGTTGAGGTACTTGCCCTCTATACCCATTTTGTTGAGAGTTTTTATCATGAATTGGTGTTGAATTTTTTCAAATGCTTTTTCAGCATATGTGGAGATGTTCATGTGGTTCTTCTTCTTTTTGTTGATGTGGTGGATGATGTTGATGGATTTTCGAATGTTGTACCATCCTCCTTTCCCTGGAATAAATCTTACTTGATCATCATGGATGATCCTTTTGATGTATTTTTGAATTTGGTTTGCTAATATTTTGTTGAGTATTTTTGCATCTATGTTCATCAGGGATATTGGTCTGTAATTTTATTTTTTTGTGGTGTCTTTTCCCTGTTTTGGTATTAGAGTGATGCTGGCCTCACAGAATGAGTTTGGAAGAGTTCCCTCTTCTTCTACTCCTTGGAAAACTTTAGGAGGTTGGGATTTAGGTCTTCACTAAATGTTTGATAAAATTCAACGGTAAAGCCATCTGGTCCAGGAATTTTGTTGTTAGGTAGGTTTCTGATTACCAGTTCAATTTCGTTGCGGGTATTTGGTCTGTTCATATTATCTGTTTCTTCCTGGGTCAACCTTGGAAGGTTGTATTTTTCTAGAAAGTTGTCCATTTCTTCTAGGTTATCCAGTTTGTTAGCATATAATTTTTCATAGTATTCTCTCATAGTTCTTTGTATTTCTGCGGTATCTGTAGTGATTTTTCCTTTGTCATTTCTGATTCTGATTATGTGAGTAGACTCTTTTTTTCCGATAAGTCTTGCTAGGTGTTTATCTATTTTGTTCATTTTCTTGAAGAACCAGCTCCTGCTTTCATTGATCCTTTCTATTGTTTTATTCTTCTTGATATTATTTATTTATGCTCTAATCTTTATTATGTCCCTCCTTCTACTGACTTTGGGTCTCATTTGTTCTTCTTTTCTAGTTTCATTAATTGTGTTTAGACTGCTCATTTGGGATTATTCTTCTTTCCTGAGGTAGGCCTGTATTGCAATATACTTTTCTCTTAGCATGGACTTTGCTGCATCCCACAGAGTTTGTGGTGTTGAATTATTGTTGTCATTTGTCTCCATATATTGCTTGATCTCTCTTTTTATTTGGTCATTGATCCATTGGTTATTTAGGAGCATGTTGTGAAGCCTCCATGTGTTTCTGGGATTTTTCATTTTCTTTGTATAATTTATTTCTAGTTTCATACCTTTGTGGTCTGAGAACCTGGTTGGTACAATTTCAATCTTTTTGAATTTACCAAGGCTCTTTTTGTGGCCTAGTATATGATCTATTCTTGAAAATGTTCCATGTGTACTTGAGAAGAATGTGCATTCTGCTACTTTTGGGTTTAGAGTTCTGTAGATGTCTGTTAGGTCCATCTGTTTTAATGTGTTGTTCAGTGCCTCTGTCTCCTTACTTATTTTCTCTCTGGTTGATCTGTCCTTCAGAGTGAGAGGTGTGTTGAAGTCTCTTAGAATGAATGCACTGCATTCTATTTCCCCCTTTAATTCTGTTAGTATTTGTTTAACATATGAATGAGCTTCTGTGTTGGGTGCATAGATATTTATAATGGTTATATCTTCTTGTTGGATTGATGCTTTCATTATCATGCAATGTCCTTCTTTCTCTTTTGTGACTTTCTTTGTTTTGAAGTCTATTTTGTCTGATACATGTAGTGCAACTCCTGTTTTTTTCTCCCCATTAGTTGTATGAAATGTCTTTTTCCATCCCTTCACTTTTAGTCTGTGTATGTCTTTGGGTTTAAAGTGTGTTTCTTGTAGGCTGCATACAGATGGGTGTTGGGTTTTTTTATCCATTCAATGACTCTATGTCTTTTGATTGGTGCATTCCATCTGTTTACATTTAGGGTGATTATGGATAGGCATGCACTATTGCCATTGCAGACTTTAGATTCTTGGTTACCAAAGGTTTAAGATTAACTTCCTTACTATCGAAGAATCTAACTTAACTCACTTAATATGCTATTACATACACAATCTAAAGGTTTTTTTTTCTTTTTCTTCCTCCTCCACCCTTTATATATTAGTTATCATATTTTATACTCTGTCTATCCCTTGATTGACTTTGGGGATAGTTAATTTAATTTTTCATTTGCTTAGTAATTAGCTGTTCTACTTTTTTTTACTGTGGCTTTATTACCTCCAGTGACAGCTATTGAACCATGGGAACACTTTCATTTCTAGCAGTCCCTTCAAAATACACTGTTGAGATGGTTAGTGGGAGGTAAATTCTCTCAGGTTTTGCTTATCTGGGAATTGTTTAATCCCTCCTTCAAATTTAAATGATAATCTTGCAGGATAAAGTAATCTTGGTTCAAGGACCTTCTGCTTCATTGCGTTAGATACATCATGCTGCTCCCTTCTGGCCTGTAAGGTTTCTGTTGAGAAGTCTGATGGTAGCCTGATGGGATTTCCGTTGTATGTGATCTTATTTCTCTCTCTGGCTGCTTTTAATAGTCTGTCCGTATCCTTGATCTTTGCCATTTTAATTACTATATGGCTTGGTGTTGTTGTCTTCCTTGGGTCCCTTGTGTTGGGAGATCTGTGCACCTCCATGGCCTACGAGACTATCTCCTTCCCCAGATTGGGGAATTTTTCAGCAATTACCTCCTCTAAGACACTTTCTATCCCTTTTTCTCTCTCTTCTCCTTGTAGTACCCCTATAATGCGAATATTGTTCTGCTTGGATTGGTTACACAGTTCTCTCAATATTCTTTCATTCTTAGAGATCCTTTATTCTCTCTGTGCCTCAGCTTCTTTGTATTCCTCATCTCTAGTTTCTATTTCATTTATCATCTCTTCCACCATGTCCAATCTGCTTTTAATACCCTCCATTGTGCTCTTTAATGATTGGATCTCTGACTGGAGTTCATTCTTGAGTTCTTGAATATCTTTCTGTACCTCCATGAGCATGTTAATGATTTTTATTTTGAACTCCCTTTCAGGGAGAGTCATGAGGTTGATATCATTTAAATCTTTCTCAGGAGTTCTATTAATAATTTTACTCTGTACCAGGTTTATTTGGCATTTCATATTAGCATATGGCACTCTCTAGTGCCAGAAGCTCTACTCTATGGAGCTGCTCAGCCCTTCAAGCAATGTCGGGGGTCACATGGGAGTGGTATTGGTGTCTCAGGGAGTAAGGACCTGTTTCCTGCTTCCTGGCTGCTACGCCTGTCTCCACTGCCTGAACCAGTGGGCTGAGCATATATAAAGGTATAAGCGTTTATGCTTTGCGTTTGTAGTTGCTGTGGACAGATCTTGCCTCTGGCTCATCTAACGCCAGGGTAGGGTTTGCCGGTTTGTGAGCCAGGTGGGGCTGACCAGGAGAAAGGCACAGTAGGCTGCCTATCACAGAGGGGGTTCTTGGAGCTGTGTAGGCAGCCAGGGAGCTGGAGTCCCTGAAGATCATGAAAGCTCCCAACTTGCTGGGCAGAGTGCACCCATACACTTTTGTCTACCTGTCCTTTCTCCTGAGCAGTAAGCTCTGGGCAATCTTTGCCCCTTTAGCAGCTCTGTTGCTAAGGGCTTTCTTGTTAGGAAGTTTCTCAGACTGCCCACCTTTCTTTTGTCCCAGAGCATCTGGATATGGATCCATGCTTTCCACAAGCAGCTGGAATGTCAGTCTTTCCAGGAATTCTGCCTGTCTTAGCTTTCCAACCCCCTAATTACAAGAGTATCATGCAAGCACCATGAAATGTAGGTTTGTGCTCCCAGAGAAGATCTCCAGAGTTAGGTATTCAGCAGTCCCAGATCTTCAGTCCCTCTCTGCTCCATTTCTCTTCCTCCTGCAGGTGGCCAGGGGTGGGGGAAGGGCTCTGGCCTCGCCAGGCCACAGCTTTAGTATGTTACCCTGTTCTGTGAGGTCGGCTCTTGTCTCCAGGTGTATGCAGTTTGGCGCAGTCCTCTTTCCTATTGCTCTTTCAGGAGTAGTTGTATCAGTTATATTTTCATATTATATGTGCTTTTAGGAGAAAGCCTGTGTCTCACCTCTCATGCTGCCATCTTTAATCTCTCTGACATATTCTTAAATGTATCAAAAATACTATAAACACAATGTTAATCATTAATTTATTAATGTTATTTATTATTTAATTACATAATTATTAATAAAAACTGCTTATAGCATCGAATGCACAGTCCTGATTCAGATTAGCTCAACTTTCCAATATAATTGTCTGTATAGGTTTCTTTGATTAAGGGTACAACCAAGTTTTCATATTTAATTCAGTTGCTTTTCTCAGAGTTTTATTATCTGATGTGAGCCGTGCTCCAACAGTTTCCTCCATATGTGCTCTCCGTATGTCATCTCTATGGTGTAATTTTCTACATTGTGTAAAACATACTATTTAATATAGTTCTTTTTCTCCTGAATATGTCATAACTTGCTGGGGGTAGATCTAAAGACAGGTTTAGATTCAGGTACAAAACCTTTAATAAATATATATGGTTCTTTACATTTCCAGTGGTATACTCTTAGTGAAGTACAGCCTGACATCTCCATTATAGTGTTCCAATCATTATGTACTTAATGGATTAGCAAACATTGATCATCATTGCCTTGATCTGCTGTATTTCATTTGAGGTGTTTATTCATTCTCCAGAATTTATTAGTTCTGATTTTTCTATAAAGGAGTTTTCTCTCATCAGTTCTTTGCTTAGTCTAAAAGTAGTCCTTATAATAAAGGCCAGACAGATGCTTGCTTCTTTCCTTTTATTTATCTTAAGTTAGAGCATAGTTAGTATTCTTTATACTGGTAAGAAATAAAAAGGGAGGATACTTCAGCATGGTATTATTCAGTTCAGCTATGAGAATGATCAAGAATTTAAGATGAACATTTTTGGCCAACTCAAAATTCATTGATCTCAAATCATGCATATAGGAAAAATCAGAGCACAAATTTATGATTATATTAGGAAAGCAAATATGTGAGAAAGGAAAGAAAAGAACAAGGAAAAATCGTAGTCAAATCCAACAAACAGAACTAGTTACATATATGATAGGAAGAAAAAGTATAAGAAACATATTGGCATGCTAAAAACACATCTTAGTTTTCTGAGGGTAATTATCCAATTCTCCATAATACTAGAGAGTATTTTTCTTTGCCTAAACATTTCCCTAGCAAGGGGCCATGGCAAAAGCCATAGTAGTCCATGACTTAAAATGTCCCAAGAGAGCACAGAAACTATGCCCCTAAACAGATCCACACTCAGTACAGCACTAGGCATCAAAAAATCAGAATTCAAACCATCAAAGCAAAAACAAGATTAGAATTTTGAATATTCAGGAAATGTTCTTAAAATAAGAGTCTGAGGTATGTCTTCCCCTACTGCAAATATATGATTTATAAAAAAGGCGCACAAACACAAAAAGCCTCAAATATTACTTTGTGAGAAAAGAGAAAGTGACCCATAGTGTCAAAATTATAATCTGGATGGGCCTTTTCTCCAAACTAGTAACTTGATAACTAGGTCTGCACTGGTACCCCTACTGTTTCACCTGTGGGCTGGGAGAAACCCAGAAGAAGCAAGAAGCATGGTTACAATGTAAACACAGTAGGTTGTAAGAGATAGACAACTGGAACTGACTATGCTTCTATGTCCACTATGCTTCTCACAAGAGGAGATATGGACAGTGGCTTTCTGTGGTCTCCAAAAAACAGAGTCATAGATCATTACTTTTTGATCTTTCCTATTTTACAAATATAAGCATTTAATGTTATATTTTTTAATTTAAAGACTGCTTTAGCTGTATCTCACGAACTTTTACATGATCCGTTTTATTTTCATTTAATTCAAAATGTTTCTAATTCCTTTTGTGATGTTTTTTATGACTCAGGCTACACAGAAGTATATTAGTTAATTTCTCAAAACTTTGGGAGTTACCAAAAATTTTTTTTATTTATAATTTATTATGTTTTGGTCATAGAACATATTCTGTATGATTTTAGTCTGCTTTAAACTGATTAAATCTTGTCTATAGCCTAGCATATTGTCTATCTGGTAAATACTTAATGGTGGTGTTATTGGGTGATGTAGTCTACAAATATCACTTAGTTCAAGTTTGATCTGTAGTGGTGTTCAAATGTTATGCATCTTATTTATTTTCTGACTTTTTGGTATCAATTGCTGAGAAGATTAGGTGCGATTTTGAGTTTATATGAGAGAAGATGAGCTTTAGTGTATGTCTTTGTCTGTTCATGCTGCTCTAACAAAATATCACAGACTGGTGGCTCAATCCAGATAAGTGATAGATTTGGTGAGGAAAACATATGACATCTTTCCTATGTTGTGCTAAAGAACAGGTTATTAATGACACTTGTTAAAGATAAGAATTTATTGATGAGGCACTACTGCAATGGGGTTTTGCAGTAGCAAGGAGAAATCAGGCTCGAATATAATTAAGACAAGTAGAGATTAAAAGCCAAGATCAGGGTAGGAAGAGAAAACATCAAAACTATGGTAGATAGACCAATTCAACAGGATTCTTGCTGAAGACAGGCCAGGGTGATATGATATAGAAAGTGGGGGATGAGGAATTTGATCATGTATCAAGGGTGAGGAATTTACACTAAACCACTCAGCAGAATTCTTGCTAACTGGACTAAGATGGCTAAGGGCAGAGTCCAACTTTGGGAATACTCAAAAGGAGGACTCAGAAGAGCCTGTCTCAAGTTTACTCAAATACAGATTCTCTGTCAGTAATTGGACTTTCCATAAGGCTAAGACTAACTTTAGATCTGCTATATCATAATTATGAAGCTGTAAATAATAAGGATATATATATATTAATAAAATATAGACATTAAAAAATTAAATATATAAATAACTAATTTACATTGTAATTTCTCTCATATATGGGAATCATGAAACCATCAATTACTATCATTCTATAATCTCCTTTTAGAAAATTTCAAAGTTCTATAGCCCCTCAAGTGCAGTAGGACTGCGGTATTTGCATAGATAGAGATTGAAAGTTAGAAAAAGTGAAAGCAAGAGTGAGCATGAGGGCAAGAGGGAATCAGTGTTCCATCACTTATTCAGAAATAGCCTTATGGCAGCCAATGTTTCTGGTTACCTTGATTCTCTAGAAGTATGATTTTCAAACCTTGTTTCCATCATATCACACAAGAGATATTAGCTCCACGCATCACAAGAGCCCATACGCAATGTTCAGAACAGTGACTATAACTCTTTTTCTGTCCATAATAAACCATTGTCAGAGAATAATTTGAATTCTAATTACAACTGTGTGTATACATAAATGTATATGCAAATTTTGCTTCATTTGTGCTATGTTCTAATATCTAGTACATAGTTTTTTAGTCAATTGTATTTTTTTCTTTGTGTATTCTTCCACAAGTAAATAATTCTTTGCCATTGTCACACCTCACTCTATGACAAGTAGGTTAGCTGGGAAAGTTCTTTCTTTCCTTTCTTGTTTTATTACATGTTGTTAAAGACAATACTCAATACCTAAGACTTAGGTATAAGAACTGTTTTGAATGGCACCATAGTGTAGTGGTTAAGACCAGAGCTTTTTGAATAGACAGATGTGACTGTAAGCTTGCTATGCTGTTACCAATAACAGCAAGAGCAGAAAAGAGTCAAAGACTGACAGGGTGTGAATCTATTCTACCTGCTACCAGATGTGTGACTGAGAAATTTACTAAAAATTTCTGAGCCTCTCCTCATCTTAAAGGAAATAATAATAGTACTTTCTCCAATATGCTTTTTCAATAGCCAAAGGTATAATCCATGTAAATTTCTTCACACAGTTTATGGAAGATATTAAATGCCCTATTAATTGTCTGCAGCCAAGGTAATTGAAATAGTAGCAGGATAACTCTCACTGTAGTTTAAATTGTAGTCATATCAGTAGTAACAGTAATACATTTCTGCTCCACCTCACATATCATCTTGGTTGAAAGTCAATCAGTTTCTTAGAATATAGTCCTGTAGAAAAAATTTTACCCAAAAAGACCCCCGAGAACATGCAACACCTAATTTTGTACTAATACCTTTAAAAATTATATCCATATTTTATTGCCATTACAATTATTATTATTATCTAGACATCACTCTGCTATGAATACATGTACAAGACCAGCCATGGTGAGAGAACAGATGGAGATTAAAAGGCTGACTGAGATGTGAGATGGTGTGGGACCATACATATACTAGACCTTACTCTCCTCACACCGCAGTGCACTATAGTATTGAAAGGACATGAAGATATGTGTCTTAGATGCTCTTTGATGCTAGTAGAACATAATGCTTTTCAGAGGCAACCTTCATACACTTGCCATATCTGAGTAAATCTAGACAAAGGAGCATGGATGAAAAAGCACAGTCAGAATCCTAGAAAATTATACCCCAGAAATGATGCTAGGATATGTAAGATTTATATTAAGCTTCAATGGAGTGGAAATATCCACCAAAAAACAAATGTTAGAGATTTTAAAAGTGATTCTGCAGCTCCATTTTTGGGGGATCTTGGAGATTTTGCCTAGGGCAATTATCTTCAACTACCCAGAGGTTAATTAAAAAATATATTTTAAAGTTTTCTCCATATTTGGTAAGTAACATAAATTCCTTGAACCTTGGTTCTATTCCATAAAACAAGGATGGTAATAATTATGCATAGGCCTATTTTAGAACGCAAATGAATAGTGATGAAAAACACCTGGCACTGAGCTGGCCCTCCATGAACCTAAGTACTCACTCTTCTTTTTCTGTATGATAACAGAGCCAAAGACTCTTTCACTGGTAAATTAGAAGAAGCAATTATATAATTTTGTCTTCAAGATATTATTACATATATTTCCAGTCCTTAGTCATCTCTCATCAAGGCTGAAAATAGCCTTGTGCTTAGTTTGTAAATATGGCATTACCAGCCCAGCTAATCTTTGCACAATTATTTCAGGTAATTAGACTGTAGTGTTAATAACTCCAGACACACAGTTTTAATTTCAGTAAGGATCAGTTGGAATAAAACAGAAAAAGAAAAAAAATGTTTTATTGACAAGACTTCATTCCTAACCATTTTAAACCATCTCATTATAATGTGCTGTTTGTGAAAAGAAGGCACTCTGACAGTAGAGAACAAGGAGCTGGACAGTCCATTATTGTACCAGGTAAAAGTAATCTCAGATTGAGTTAACAACACAATCGTTATGTGTTCGAGATGACAGTCTCTTCCCAGTATGGACTAATCCAAACAAAAATGTTAAGCTCTATTTGGAGTAAGAATAGAGATAAGTCAATGGCAGTTAAAAGCTAACATACAGAAATGCTTTTTTTTAGTTCTATTTGGGTTTTTCTAACTTGCCAACAAGAATTTAGGAGTGGAACAGGTATAACAAATAATGATAAAAGTGACTTTAATTGAATATTATTTAGGGATTTTTAAGAGATTTGTATACTAGACAGTTTTAATTAATGGATAAATATCTTCCAATTATATGTCACTGTTTTGTTTTCAACTTGTTTTTGTACCAGTGATAGATAAGAATATGTACCAGAGAATATATACTTAGAAGTTCCATAGCTTTGTGAGGGAATCAGGCATAATTTGAAATCTTGAATGGGAGACCTTTGGAAAGTTTACTTAACCTTTTTACACCTCTATTCCCTCCTTTGAATTGTGGAAAATATTACTTTCCTCCTGGGGTGCTGGAGGTTAAATAAGAATATGAGTATATAGTTTGTAGCACACTGTGCTACATTTGCACATTATAGCATTTGCTTGACATTTGATAAGAACTCAATTACTATTGCTATCATTTTTAGGATTGTAGTGCTAGTCATATTTCTTCTCTTGGGGCCTTTTCTTTGGCTTTCACTCATTCAGATATCTTAAGGACTCTCCTGGGTATGTAGAAAATACTGCACCTCACCTTATGCCCTAGATTTGGCATCATTTTATTTACAACAAAAATTTCTCAAAATAGTCCCTTTCCAGTTGATCTACCATGATCAAGTTGAAACCCCCCTTAGCCTCATTCTGAATTAGAGAAAGCACTTCATAGCTAATATCCTTTATTCCAAACTTTTTTTCTTTCCATTTATTGTTTTTCTTGTTATGCAAGTGTGTATTGATCCAGCCACCTGTTACCCATCATACAGCATTTTTTAAATGCAACTCTTGGTTATGTTAGATTAATAATAATAAAATCTTGTTTTGGAACTTTTCTTGTCATACATATAATCCTAATTTCCCTAGCTAAATATGAATAAACATATACTATAATTTTTTTCTCAAATCCACTGTATATAGCAATGTACTATGCACAGAGTTGCAAAGCAGGTACATGGTAAGTTTATATTAAATAAATAGACAAAACTTCTAATTGATCAATTTCCTCAACATTGAATCCTTGCTATGGCTCAGGATCATGTCAATCCAAAAGTATGTAAAATAGTATTGATTTCTTAAGCCGACTACAGGGATGTGAATCAAATTATCTACAGGGGAGGCTTCCCTTATCCATAAAGATTTCTCATGCCAGTGACATGCTAATAATGTTTTTTTACTCTATGTATATTCTGTGTACAGTGTGTGGATATCTTTCCATTTCCTGTGTCTTGTGACTTCACTCAAAATGCCTTCATAGCTAGAGCAAAAACCTGGCTTTCCCCACAATGCTCCATCATTAGTTAATATACCACCGAGCAGAGTCACAGCTAGCAATTGCTAGAATTTCCTAATTCGGCATGCAAACCTTTATACAGCTTGTTCTAAAAAATGAGAGAAAAAATTATCCTGGACTCTCTTATGTTCTTCCCTAAGGCTTACACTGAACAATGAGCCCAATGCTGTGCTGAACATTATACCACTGAGCTGCCCGAAGAATTCAAACGTTGCGAAGCACAAAAGCCAAGGAAGCTATTAGCATGCTTCTAAGCCCTGAGCTTAACATTCCAGATGAGACTAGTGTCAGTTTTCTTAGGAATGTGATTTTTCTTGAATCTTTTCCATATGGATGTGTGAAAGTATAAGGGAGGCTGAAACATTTGGAAAGGGAGAGAGAGCATGTCTAGAGCAATGACACTTTTAAAAATACCACCCTGAGAAGCACTGGGCTCTCTAACTATGAGTTCTAAATATAGCTATGCCAACAGGAGAAAGTGCACCAGTTGGGCTCTCAGAAAGCCTCTCCAGCACCAGGTAAAGATGACTCACCAGGCAGCATTAGGGTGTGATGTACCATTTCACCATTTTCTTACCAAAGCTTCCAAAGATAAGTTACTTTCCAGAAAACCACACTCTTTTCAGAGAAGAGAACAGAAAATAATAACAGCAATACTGAATTTCCAGCATTAGATCATTAATCAGCTCAAAAAACACAGTGTTTTTTTTGTTAGAAAAAGGATTTCTAAGGACTCATATTGGCAAAGGAAATACACCAAAAAAAAAAAATGCAGTGACTATTATTTCATGTTGACTTGAATGTTTTTCCATGAGGCTGATTTTTTAAATAAGGGAATCAAAAACTAGTGCTGCTTTAAGCATATTTCTAACATTCCAAACAATAAATAGAGCAATACCATGAGAAAGAAAAGTCCCCACTTATTACATGATTTCTACTTACTTTGTTCCATTAGAATACACACATGCAAATACACAATTCCCTAAAACCTCCTAAACCATCAAATCCATTTGACCCTATCATTAAAAGTGAGTGTGAAGCCATCTACTCCAGTTCTTGCCCTGAATATATATTGTGCTGACTAGATTTATTGCATTTTAATGGCTACATGCTCATAAGTTGATTCTTAACCAGGGCTATTTAAAAACCTCCTGTGATGAGCTAACTATAACAAACTTACCATCTGGGTCTCTTTGGCAACAAATGTTTTAAATTTAGAGTCCTTGTTGGTATTCTATTTTTTAGTCGAAATCTTCTGTAAATTCCTTTCTCCAGATCTCTAATTCTGGAGGTGGAGGGGTGGAGGGTAGACTAGACTGACTTGTTCACCAGAGTTGGAAACAGGAGACCTCTTTTAAATCTGACTTCACTTAGTGGTGGTGGTTTAACACTCTAATCCCAGCTTGTCCTTTACTCTTCCTCACTCTTTAAAACAAGTATTGAGAAGTTACCAATACTTTCACCATTGCTGCCTAGTGAAGTCAGTGGGATACAGGTGTTGAAGAGAGAGTCAACCTCACTAGGAATCAGAAGCAGACGTGAAGATTTCATCAATCTATAGACACATTCATTCTGTGGTTTCTAAAGCCTGAACTTAGTCAGTGGGCTTGAACAGTAGACAGCAAGGCCTTAGGAGCCTATTTATTTTATTTCCTCCAAGTCTTAAACTCTTCATTTTATCTTGATGTAATGAACAACGTCTCCTCTTCTTTATTTTTGTTTACAATGATTTTGAAATTTTTATTTATCCTTTTGTTTCTCTTCTTGTCTTTCTTCTTTTCTACCTTGCTTATTTTTATTCTTTTGTCCCCACCAAAATTAGAAAACAATTGAGAAGTAATAAAAATGTAAATAATTTCTTCTTTAGTTTGGGCGCAGACTTCATTTTTATTTTGGTGATTTTGATGTTAGCCTCAGAATCTAACCTTTGAGCACTATTGATTTTTATTAATTTTCTCTACAGGTCTCATATATCCTGAGACACTTAATATTTGACAAAAACAAATGGCTAATAAACTTCACAGAATTTTAGGATTCTTCATCTATAACTAATTAAATTGAACAATTCTGCCATAAAAGTCAATTGGCTACAATGAGGACTTTAAATTTTTTTAGAAATACATGTCACTTTATTTTTCAGAAGTGAGTTATACCTCATCAGCTTCCATTTCACTCTGAGTTGAAATGCATTTTCTCATTTTCTAGTACCTTTTTACACTCCAAGGCCTCATCTTATCCCAACTTACTCCATCTATCTTAATTCTGATTCATGGAACAATTATTTGCTCTAGAGGTAAAAAGAAGAGATACTGATGAGAAATTTCTATTCCATTAACTGATCAATTCTAAAGTTTGGGCAATTGGTCAGACTTCAATCTAAATACCTTGGTTACTTGCTTTTGATCTTGGCAACGTGAAATTGCTTTAGAAAATAATAATAATAATAATTTGTATAACTGATTACGATATTTGTTACTATTAGACAAGCAGGCTAGTTCCTTTCAAGACTCTTGATGCTAAAGAACCAGGTATGAAATTGTGATGCTAGAAAGAATGAAAATAATCTCCTCTCATTTTATGGGAGTTTTCTCCTTTGGATACACATTTAGGATGAATAGATTTTCCAAAATCATTTCCAAAATGTGTTCTTGGAAACATAAAGTATGAATGCGACTGTGTTTTAAACTTATGGGACTAACATGAAAAAATATTTTCTAAATCTTTTCAGCTTCATTAAGCAATAGGCTAGTGTAGTAAAAAGAGAACTGATCTTGGAATCAGGAAATCAATCTTCTTTGTTGCCCAATTAAACAAATATATGAACTTGGATAAACCACTTCGACCTTTCTTTACTGAGTCTTCATTTGTAAGCTGGTACTGATTTAAAAAAAAATTGAAATAAATGTGTTAAAAATAAACAGCTGAATTTTTCATAAATGCTGTTTTCTCTACCTTTCCTCACTGAGAAAGATTTTGAGCTTTCTTGGGAAAAGCAGAGGTTACATAAGGGTTACTGTAACTCTTAAAATGTTATAGTTCTTTTTAGGAAGGGACTTTGATAGTTTTATTCACCATTGTGCCCCCAGTGCATAGAATATAGTAGGCACTCAGCAAACATTACTTGAATGAATGAATGAATATGCCTAGAACATATATTATTCCTTAAGAATTCTGACACCTAGGAGATCTTTTCATTACAATGAAGGAAATGTTTTTAACCCTTTATTTGTGAAATGCAAAGCAAAAACATTTCTCACAGAACCCAAAAACATCATAGCATATAGATAGTCTAGTAATAATGCAAGGTATTTCCTTGAAATTACAATATAAATACTTAATTTTTCTTAAATAGGCCTGTATTTTAAATTGTAAATGTATATATATTTAATGGCTGCTATAAAATATAATGCTGCTATGATTTATTTTGCTATCAGGAGACTTTTTGATGATATTCCTGTTTTAGTAATGACAAAATGCGTAGTGTGTTTAAAGTAAAAAAATGTATTTCCTTCCTTCCTTTATTTCTTTCCTTCTTTCATCTCCTTTTCTTTCTCTCTCTCTCATTCTCTCTTCCTCTCTCCCTCCCTCCCTTCCTTCTATCTTTTCTTATTCCTTCTCTCACTCTCCCTTTCAGTGTCTTTATTTTATTATTTTATAGAGGTATCATCGATATACACTCTTATGAAGGTTTCATATGAAAAACACTGTGGTTACTACATTCACCCATATTATAAAGTCCCCCCCCCACACCCCATTGAAGTCA
Source organism: Smutsia gigantea (assembly GCA_032199065.1). Classification (NCBI taxonomy): domain Eukaryota; kingdom Metazoa; phylum Chordata; class Mammalia; order Pholidota; family Manidae; genus Smutsia; species Smutsia gigantea. The sequence continues at coordinate 13,252 of JAVSCE010016448.1, read as the reverse complement.
CTGTCCATGAATGTAGTAAGATGCCACAGAGTCATTATTTGTCTTCCCTGTACTACACTGTCTTCCCTGTGACCCCCACCACACCATGTGTACTAATCATAATACCTCTAAATCCCTGTCTCCCTCCTTCCCCACTCACCCTCCCTCACCCCTCCCCTTTGGTAACCATGAGTCCCTTCTTGGAGTCTGTGAGTCTGCTGCTGTTTTGTTCCTTCAGTTTTGCTTTGTTGTTATACTACACAAATAAGGGAAATCACTTGGTATTGTCATTCTCTGCCTGGCTTATTTCATTGACCAAAATACCATCTAGTTCCTCCGTGTTGTTGCAAATGATAGGATTTGTTTTCTTCTAATGGCTGAATAGTATTCCATTATGTACATGTACCACCTCTTCTTTATCCATTCATCTACTGATGGACACTTAGGTTGCTTCCATATCTTGACTATTGAAGATAATGCTCCAATAATCATAGGGGTGCATGTTTTTTTGAATCTGAGATCTTGCTTTCTTTGGGTAAATTCCTAGGAGTGGAATTCCTGGGTGAAATGGTATTCCTATTTTTAGTTTTTTGAGGAACTTCCATGTTGCTTTCCACAATGGTTGAACTAATTTACATTCCCACCAGCAGTGTAGGAGGCTTTCCCTTTCTTCACATGCTCTCCAGCATTTGTTGTTCCTAGTCTTTTTGATGTTGGCCATCTTAATTGGTATGAGGTGATAACTCATTGTGGTTTTAGTTTTCATTTCCCTGATAATTAGCGATGTGGAGCATCATTTCATGTGCCTGTTGGCCATCAGAATTTCTTCTTTGGAGAATTATCTGTTCATTTCCTCTGCCCATTTTTTAATATGATTATTTGCTCTTTGGGATTTGAGGTGTGTGAGTTCTTTATATATTATGGATGTTAACCCCTTGTCCAATGTGCAAGAGATTTTTGCCTGTTTTCTTCTAAGAGTTTTATGGTTTCATTACTTACATTCAGGTCTTTGATCCATTTCAAGTTTACTTTTGGGTATGGAGTTAGACAATCATATAGTTTTATTCTCTTACACATAGCTGTCCAGTTTTGTCAACACCAGTTGTTGAAGACGATGACATTTCCTCATTGGATATCCATGGCTCCTTTATCATATATTAGTTGACCATATATGCTTGGGTTTATATCTGGGCTTTCTATTCTGTTCCATTGATCTATGGGTCTGTTCTTGTGCCAGTACCAAATTGTCTTGATTACTGTGACTTTGTAGTAGAGCTTAAATTCAGAGAGCATAATCTCCCCAGCTTTATTCTTCCTTTTCAGGATTGCTTTGACTATTTGGGGTTTTTTGTGGTTCCACATGAATTATAGAACAATTTGACCTAGATCATTGAAGAATGCTGTTGGTATTTTGATAGGGATTGCACTGAATCTGTAGATTGCTTTAGGCAGGATGGCCATTTTGACAATATTAATTCTTCCTATCCATGAGCACAGGATGTATTTCCATTTATTTGTATCTTTTTAAATTTCTCTCATGAGGTTCTTATGGTTTTCAGAGTATAGGTCTTTCTCTTCCTTGGTTAGGTTTATTCCTAGGTATTTCATTCTTTTTGATGCAATTGTGAATGGAATTGTTTTCCTGATTTTTCTGTCTGCTAGTTCATTATTAGTATATAGGAATGCAACAGATTTCTGTGTATTGATTTTGTATCCTGCAACTTTGCTGAATTCAGTTATTAGTTCTAGTAGTTTTGGGGTGGTTTCTTTAGGGTTTTTTATGTGCAATATCATATCATCTGCAAAGAGTGACAGTTTAACTTCTTCCCTGCAAATCTGGATGCCTTTTATTTCTTTGTGTTGTCTGATTGCAATGGCTGGGACCTTCATAACTATGTTGAATAAAAGTGGGGAGAGTGGGCATCCTTGTCTTGTTCCCGATCTTAAAGGAAAAGCTTTCAGCTTCTCACTGTGAAGTATGATGTAGGCTGTGGGTTTGTCATATATGGCCCTTATATGTTGAAGTACTTGTCCTCTATACCCATTTTGTTAAGAGTTTTTATCACGAATGGATGTTGAATTATGTCAAATGTTTTTCCAGCATCTATGGAGTTGATAATGTGGTGTTTGTCCTTTTTGTTGATGTAGTGTATGATGTTGATGGCTTTTCAAATATTGTACCATTCTTGCATCCCTGGAATAAATCCCACTTGATCATGATGGATGATATTTTTGATGTATTTTTTAATATGGTTTGCTAATATTGGGTTGAGTATTTTTTGCATCTATATTCATCAGGGATATTAGTCTGTAACTTTGTTTTTTAATGGTGTTTTTGTATGGTTTTGGTATTATAGTGATTTTGGCCTCATAGAATGAGTTTGGAGTATTCCCTCCTCTTTTACATTTTGGAAAACTTTAAAGAAGATGGGTATTAGGTCTTCACTAAATGTTTGATAAAATTCAGCAGTGAAACCATCTGGTCCACAGATTTTGTTCTTAGGTAGTTTTTTCATTATCAATTCAATTTTTTTGCTGTTAATTGGTCTGTTCAAATTTTCTGTTTCTTCTTGGGTCACCCTTGGAAGGTTGTATTTTTCTAGAAAGTTGTCCATTACTTCTAGGTTATCCAGTTTGTTAGCATATAATTTTTTATAGTATTCTCTATTAATTCTTTGTATTTCTATGCCATCTGTAGTGATTTTTCCTTTCTCATTTCTGATTCTGTTTGTGTGGACTCTTTTCCTCTTGATAAGTCTTGCTAGGAGTTTATTTTACTTATTTTCTTGAAGAACTAGCCTCTACTTTCATTGATTCTTCCTGTTGTTTTATTCTTCTTCGTTTTAATTATTTCTGCTATAATCTATATTATGTCCCTCCTTCTACTGTCTTGGGACCTCATTTGTTCTTCTTTTTCTATTTTCATTAATGGTAAGTTTAGACTGTTCAGATGGGATTATTATTCTTTTCTGAGGGTAGCCTGTATTGCAGTATACTTCCCTCTTAGCACAGCCTAAGCTGTGTCCCACAGATTTTGTGGTGTTGGGTTATTGTTGTCATTCGTCTTCATGTATTGCTTGATATCTGTTTTTATTTGGTCATTGATTCATTAATTATTTAGTAGCACATTGTTTAGCCTCCATGCATTTGTGGGCGGTTTTGTTTTCTTTGTGTAATTTATTTCTGGTTTCATACCCTCGTGGTCTGAGAAGCTGGTAGGTACAATTTCATTCCTTTTTAATTTACTGAGGCTCTTTTGTGGCCTAGTATATGATCTATTCTTGAAAATGTTCCATATGCACTTGAGAAGAATGTGTATCCTGCTGCTTTTGGGTGGAGTGTTCTGTATATGTCTGTTAGGTCAATCTGTTCTATTTTGTTGTTTGTGCCTCTATCTCTTTAATTATTTTCTCTCTGGTTGATCTGTCCTTTGGAATGAGTGGTGTGTTAAGTCTCCTAAAACGAATGCATTGCATTCTATTTCTCTCCTTAATTCTGTTAGTATCTGTTTCACATATTTAGGTGCTCTTATGTTGAGTGCATAGATATTTATAAGTTTATATCCTCTTGTTGGACTGACCCTTTTTCATTATGTAGCGTCATTCTTTTTCTCTTCTTACTTTCTTTGTTTTGAAGTCTATTTTGTCTGATACAAGTACTGCAACTCCTGCTTTTTTACCCCTATTAGTTGCATTAAATATCTTTTCCATCCCTTCACTTTTTGTCTGTGTATGTCTTTGGGCTTGAAGTGAGTCTCTTGTAGGCATCATATAGAAGGGTCATTTTTTTTATCCATTCTGTAACTCTATGTCTTTTTATTGGTGCATTCAGACCATTTACATTTAGGATGATTATTGATATATATGTACTTATTGCTCTTGCCAGCTTTAGATTCATGGTTACCAAAGGTTTAAGGGTAACTTCCTTACTATCTAACAGTCTAACTGAATTCACTTAGTATACTATTACAAGCACCATCTAAAGGTTCTTTTTCTTCTTTTCCTTTTTATTCCTCCTGTATTCTTTATATATTTGGTGTCATATTTTATACTCTTTGTCTATCCCTTGACTGACTTTGGGGGTAGTGGATTTGATTTTGCATCTGCTTAGAAATTAATTGTCTATTTTTTTGCTGTGGTTTTATTTCTTCTGGTGACAGCTATTTAACCTTAGGAACACTTCCAACTATAGCAGTCCCTCCAAAATACACTGTAGAGATGGTTTGTGAGATGTAAATTCTCTCAGCTTATGCTTATCTTGAAATCGTTTAATCCTTCCTTCAAATTTAAATGATAATCTTGCAGGATAAAGTAATCTTGGTTCAAGGCCATTCTGCTTCACTGAATTAAATACATCATGCCACTCCCTTCTGGCCGGTAAAGTTTCTGTTGAGAAGTCTGATGATAGCCTGATGGCTTTTCTTTTGTATGTAATCTTTTTTTTCTCTCTGGCTGCTTTTAATACTCTGTCCTTATCCTTGATATTTTCCAATTTAATTATTATATGTCTTGATGTTATCTTCCTTGGGTCCCTTGTGTTGGGAGATCTGCGCACCTCCATGGCCTGAGAGACTATCTCCTTCCCCAGATTGGGGAAGGTTTTAGCAATTAGCTCCTCAATGACACTTTCTATCCCTTTTTCTCTCTCTTCTTCTTCGCCCTATAAGGCGAATATTGTTGCTTTAAGGTTGGTCACACAGTTCTCTCAATATTCTTTCATTCTTAGAGATCCCTTTTACTCTCTGTGCCTCACCTTCTTTGTTTTTCTGTTCTCTAATTTCTATTACATTTTTCCTTCTCCTCTACTTCATTTAATCTGCTTTTAAATCCCTCCATTGTATGTTTCATTTCAGATACAGTATTTTTCAACATTTGTATCACTTTCTTGAATTCCTCTTTGTTCTTGAATATTTTCCTGTAGGTCTGCGAGCATGTTTATGATTTTTATTTTGAAATCTTTTTCAGTAAGACTGATGAGTTCCATTTCACTGGACCTCTTCTGGTGCTTGTGGAATTTTGGTTTGAACCAGTTTCCTTTGATGTTTCATATTTATAGGTGGCGCCATCTACAGCCCAGAAGCTTTACTCTCTGGAGCTGCTCAGCCCCTGGAATGATGGCAGGGGTTGCAGGTGAGCAGTGCTAGTGCCTTTCTGGAGGAAAGAACTCTTTTCTGCTTCTGGGTGCATTGCCTGTCTCCACTGCTAGGGCCAGTGGGCCAAGCGTGCAGGAAAAAGCCTCTATGCTTTGCACTTGTAGCTGCCATTAGGCAGGGCCACCTTCTGGCTGGCCTGGCACAATGGTGGGGGCAGCCAGTTTGCGAGCTGGTGCCGGCCAGGAGGAAGGGGTAGCAGGCTGTATATGTAGTTGGGGGCCTTGTAGCTGCATAGCCAGCCAAGGGGATGGAGCACCTGAAGTTCCTGAAAGCTGCCAACCTGCTGGGCAGAGTGTACTGGGACTATTTTGTGCACATGTTCTTTCTCCTGAGCAGCAAGCTCTGTGCAATCCTTGCCCTTTTAGCAGCCCTCTTGCTGTTAGGAAGTCTCTCAGACTGCCCATCTTTCTTTTTTTCAGAGGGGCCAGATGTGAATCTCTGTATTCCACAAGTGGCTGGAATCTCAGTCTCTCCACATATTCTGCCTGTCTTAGTTTTCAACCCCACTAGTCTCCAGAGCACCATGTAATGTAGTTTCATGCTCTCAAAGCAGATCTCCATGGCTAGGTGTTCAGCAGTCCCAGGCCTCCACCCCCTCCTCTCTGTTTCTCTTCCTCCCTCTGGTGAGCTGGGGTGGGGGAAAGGCTTGAGTCCCTCTGGATCACGACTTTGGTATTTTACCCTTTTCCTTGAATTCTGGTGTTTTCCCCAGGTGTAGGCAGTCTGTCACAGCCTTCTTTCCTGTTGCTCTTTTTAGATGTATTTGCTATATTTTCATATTATCTATTGTATGTGGTTTTGGGAGGAGGTTTTTATCTCACTTCTCATGCCACTATTTTTAATCCTCCCCTTCTTTTTCTTTCTTACTCTGGATGCTGCTTAAGAGTACATGGTGCAGATTCAGATTGGCTTCAAAATCAGGGATCTAAGCCCTGATTTATAATATGGAACTCATTTATTAGTTCTTTCTTTCTCATCTTTAAAATGAAGATGATTACAGTATAAATTTAATTGGATTATTATCAGTTATGTAATTCAGTTATGTAATTCATTATGTAAATGAATTGTTACATGAAAACCTCTTAGAATGTAGCATGTCACAAAATAAGTATTTAGTAGATGTTAGCCATAATTTTCAGCATGATTTTTACAATGAAAAGCATAGTTAACTTTCTAAAAGACAAAGAAATTTATCTTTGAGAATCCCTAATTCATATAATGGATGTTTTCAATACATAGTCTCTTTCTGTTCTCACCACATCCTATAATAGCATATTTCTGTCTTCCCACCATCCCTCCCAACAATTCCTGAAGCTCAATCAAGCAAACTGTGCAGGTAATGGCCCAAGGGCACAGATCTGGCTGTAAGGAGGGTTGGGTTAGGTGTGTGGAGCTCTCAGTGACTTATCTGTTCAGTCTGGCAGCTACCTAGTTTTATAACTCTTATTGTCAAATGCTTCAGAATTCTTATCTGAATCATCTAATTTTTTCTGCCATATACAAAGATTTTCAGATATTAATCAAAGGCACAGAATAGAAGTGACTGGTTAAATTTGCAATAGTGTCTGACATTACCTTTTAAGATTTTTAAATATATGATGATGACATTGATGATGCCCCCCAACAAAAATTCCCTGTCTCACTTCACTCTTTCCATAAACAAACAAGCAATGTAGCTTCACCTTTTTTAGGGCCAAATGTGAGAAAAATTTATTGCTTATGAAGGCTTAACTCCTTACAGGGCCTTATCTGACAAAGGCATCCTCCCACCCAGTGCTAACTGCACATGTCAAGGACTGCCTAGATTTGCAATCTCTGCCTCACAAGTTTTCAAGACTATTTGGTGATTTCAATGAGAATAAATTAAGCAACAATAATATCATGATTTTTATGACAGAGAAATGAGAATCATACACAATATGACTTCCAAGTGATCACTGATAGGGTGTATGTATTAGTGTTTTAACTAGTATCTTGGAATTTATTCATTTTTTGTATTTATTTGAGAAAGTATATATTAGAGCAATAAGGGAACTTATCTACTTAGGAAATTTAGTTGATACATTTAGTTGCCCTCTTAGTGAATTTATATTTATTTAGAGGAGTACAGATAGAAGCTACTAAAATCTGAAAATTCCCACTATTGAAGTAAATAATTTACAAATAGGACATAAATAAACGTTGATTTTCAGAAAAAATCTAGGACAGGCAAATTATTACTTTTAGTTGTTTATTGAAATATAATTTATGATTGGTGACATTTATACATTTTGGTATATAGTCCTATTAGTTTTGGCAAACATCAGTTTGTGTAACTACCACTACAAATAAGATATAGAACATATCCATGACTCCCCCAAATCATCTCATACCCCGTTTTAATCAATATATTCCCTAACCCAGACAATAGAAACCAGTTATCTGTTATCTGTCTCTATAGTTTTGTATTTCCAGAATAACATATAAATGGAGCCATAAGGAATGCAGCCTTTCTTTTTTCATATAGTATAGTGTATTTGAGATTAATCCTTGTTCATGTATCTACTGGTAGTTTGTTCCTATTAGTAAGTAGCATTCCACCCACCACATGGAAGTGCCATCATTTGTTTATCCATTCACCTGCTGAAAGATATTTGGGTTGTTTACAGTTTTAACAGTTATTATTTGAGCTACTATCAACCTTTGTTTACAAGTTTTGTGTGAATATAAGTTTTTTCACTTATCTATAGTAACTACTGAGTATTGGGACTGTAGGATTGTAGGGTAATTATGTATGAAGTATAAGAAAGAAGTGAGTTGATGATAGAAAATTATTAAAATCATTTATATATAAAGACAAGGATAAAGCAATTCTAGGGAGGTGATATTATTATAAATAGTTGATTCCATACAATGAGCAATAATATGCCATTACCATTTTAAATTTATTCCATTGTAATATTACTGCTGGTATTCTTTTAAAACTACATTGACATATTTCTCAAGTTATCTTATTTATAAGGTTGCAACACATCTTCACTTGTCATTTCTCTGACTCATTAATACTTGTTAAACTCATCATGTCATATAAATAATTATTTATATCTGATACTATGCAATATATTATAGAAATGAATTATCAGAATTCTTAAAGCCTTTCATATATAAGACCAGCATATACCTAATAATGGAATATTTATGATGCAGGGAATAATATGTTCAATTAAAAAATTGACATTTGTTCAATCAATAAATTTAAGTGAATATAATATTAAAGAAAGAAAAATAGATGTTTTGAAGATTGAAGAGCTAACACTTTCCCACATTTCTGAACTGATATATTACCATGTTTAAATTATTTTTCATTGTCATTACATGACTGACTTCATGACTTCTGCATATTTGAATGTGATTGAGGCTATTTAAGTCTGAAGTAAAAACAGTAAGGACTGACTGAATTATTACCATTCAAAATTTCATAATTAGTAGGAGTATCAAAATGAGAACTAGGATATAAAATATGGTCTTAGAGAAAAAAGAAAAAGACATAGGTAAGCATTACTGACCTTTTGGGAAAGAGAGGTTTGAAGACCCAGCTGTGGAAATCTCATTTCAGAGACCATGCCATTTATTCTGGAAGGTTTGGACATTCAAGCTCTTTGAAGCAAAGCAATATATATCTGAGGTCCCTTCAAAGTATATATTTTACAATTAATGTTTTATATTTCTCAATAAAGTACAGTGAAATAAAGAAAATCTAAATACAAAATCCCTATTTCATTTTTAGAAAATTTTTTCCTAAAATTTGTTCAAAATTGAACCACTAGCATCAAATGCTCACTGTTTTATTAAGGTATAATTGATGTGTAACAAATTCATGTGTTTACAGTGTGCCATTTATGAGTTTTGAAATCTGAAAACATGGATAAAACAATCACATTTTTCTAAAAACAGACAACAATATTCTTCTTGCTGCATTTTAATTCCACCTTACCACCTTTTCCTACTCTCACCTATACTATTATGCACTGATCTTTTTTGTCAATATAAAATTGCATTTTCTAAGAATATTATATACATGAAACTATACATGTGCTATTTTGTCTGCCTTCTTCCACTTAGCATGATTCTTTCCATCACCATCTATATTATAGCTTGTATTAACATTTCATTTACTTTTTTGCTGAGTAATATTCCATTTTATGGGTGTGCTGTAGTTTCATTTGTGAATACACATTTGGATTATTTCCAAAAAAATCATAAATAAACCTGTTATAAACATTTTCAAACGTATATATTTTTAAATATTTCATTTCTCTTGAATGACTACCTAGATATGGAATGGCTACAGCATATGGAAAAAACATGGTTAACTTTTTAAGACTGCTTTCTGAAATGGTTGCTCCATTTTATATTCCTTTCAGCAGTAGGTATTTCAATTTTTCCACACTTTTGTCAACATTTCACCTAGCAAGTCTCCTTAATAATAGCTATTTTAATAGATGTGTAGTTACTATAGTGGTGTATCACTATGGTTGTCACTTCTTTGTTCTAACAACTAATGTTATTGAACATCTTATGCATATTTGTCATTAGTATATCTTCTCTGGTAATAGGTCTGTTCAAATCTTTTACCCATTTCTTTTTATGGTGTTTTTTGAGTTCCATATATACTGTAGATGTTATTCCTTTACTGGACATATACAGTGGAAATAGTCTCTCATTCACTGGCTTCCTTTTTGTTTTCTTAACTCTGCCTAAGGACATGTGTCTTTAACTCTATTGAATAAAAATGTATCAATTAATTCCATTATGAATCATATTGATGATATAATGTTAAAAAGTCCTATTTGGAGATCATAGAGGTTATTTTGTTTTCTTCTAAAGTGTTTTATAATTTTAGGTTTTAAATTAAGGTCGGTGTCTATTTTGAGTTAATTTTGGTCAATGGTATGATGCATTTTTATTTTTGTTCTTGTAGATATCATATTGATATGTCATTTATGGAAAACATTATCCAATCTCTACAGAATTGTTTTACATCTGTGTTATAAGTCAGTCGTCCATATATTTACAGATCTATTTGACCTATTTCAGGACTCTCTTTCTGTCATTGAACTATTTGTCTTTATGCTAAAAGCACACAGATTTAAGACATTTCATTTTCTTTACTATTGATGGTATTTACTTCTTTTTTTAATATAATTTATTTTATTATCATTAATTTACAATTACATGTGCAATATTACGATTATTAAACTACGCCTTCATCAGGTCCCCCCCACCAACCCCATTACAGTCACTGTCCATCAGCGTAGTGAGATGGTATAGAATAACTACTTGTCTTCTCTGAGTTGTACTGCCCACCCCGTGCCCCCCCAACATTACATCTGCTAATCGTAATGCCCCTTTCTCCCTCTTATCCCTCCCTTCCTGCCCATTTTCCCCAGTCCCTTTCCCTTTGGTAACTATTAGTCCGTTCTTGGGTTCTGTGAGTCTGCTGCTGTTTTGTTCCTTCAGTTTTTTTCTTTGTTCTTATACTCCACATATGAGTGAAATCATTTGATACTTGTCTTTTTCAGCTTGGCTTATTTCACTGAGCATAATACCCTCTAGCCCCATCCATGTTGTTGCAAATGGTAGGATTTGTTTTCTTCTTATGGCTGAATAATATTCCATTGTGTATATGTAGCACCTCTTCTTTATCCATTCATCTACTGATGGACACTTAGGTTGCTTCCATTTCTTGGCTATTGTAAATAGTGCTGCAATAAACATAGGGGTGCATCTGTCCTTTCCAAATTGGGCTGCTGCATTCTTAGGGTAAATTCCTAGGAGTGGAATTCCTGGGTCAAATGGTATTGCTATTTTGAGTTTTTTGAGGAACCTCCATACTGCTTTCCACAATGGTTGAACTAATTTGCAGTCCCACCAGCAGTGTAGGAGGGTTCCCTTTTCTCAACATCCTCGCCAACATTTGTTGTTGTTTGTGTTTTGGATGTTGGCCATCCTCACTGGTGTGAGGTGATATCTCATTGTGGTTTAATCTGCATTTCTCTGATGATTAGCGATGTGGAGCATCTTTTCATGTGCCTGTTGGCCATCTGAATTTCTTCTTTGGAGAAGTGTCTATTCATGTCCTCTACCCATTTCTTAATTGGATTATTTGCTTTCTGTTTGTTAAGGTGCATGAGTTCTTTATATATTTTGGATGTCAACCCTTTATCGGATACGTTTTTTATGAATATATTCTCCCATACTGTAGGATGTCTTTTTGTCCTACTGATGGTGTCCTTTGCTGTACAGAAGCTTTTCAGCTTGATATAGTCCCACTTGTTCATTTTTGCTTTTGTTTCCCTTGCCCGGGGAGATATGTTCATGAAGAAGTTGTTCATGTTTATGTCCAAGAGATTTTTGCCTATGTTTTTTTCTAAGAGTTTTATGGTTTCATGACTTACATTCAAGTCTTTGATCCACCTTGAGTTTACCTTTGTGTATGGGGCTAGACAGTAGTCCAGGTTCATTCTCTTACATGTAGTGTCCAGTTTTGCCAACACCAGCTGCTGAAGAGGCTGTCATCTCCCCATTGTATATCCAAGGCACTTTTATCAAATATTAATTGACTGTATATGTTTGGGTTAATCTTTGGATTTTCTATTCTGTTCCACTGGTCTGTGGGTCTGTTTTTGTGCCAATACCAAATTGTCTTGATTACTGTGGCTTTGTAGTAGAGCTTGAAGTCAGGGAGTGTAATTCCCCCTGTTTTATTCCTCCTTCTCAGGATTGCTTTGGCTATTCGGGTCTTTTGTGGTTCCATATGAATTTTAGAATTATTTGTTCCAGTTCATTGAAGAAAGCTGTTGGTAGTTTGATAGGGATTGCATTGAATCTGTAGATTGCTTTAGGTAGTATAGCCATTTTGACAATATTGATTCTTCCTAGCCAGGAGCATGAGATGCATTTCCATTTGTTAGTGTCCTCTTTAATTTCTCTTAGGAGTGTCTTGTAGTTTTCAGAGTATAGGTCTTTCACTTCCTTCATTAGGTTTATTCCTAGGTATTTTATTCTTTTTGATGCAATTGTGAATGGAATTGTTTTTCTTATTTCTCTTTCTGTTAGTTCTTCGTTAGTGTATAGGAAAGCAACAGATTTCTGTGTGTTAATTTTGTATGCTGCAACTTTGCTGAATTCAGATATTAGTTCTAGTAGTTTTGGAATGGAATCTTGAGGGTTTTTTATGTACAGTATCATGTCATCTGCAAATAGTGACAATTTGACTTCTTCTTTACCAATCTGGATGCCTTGTATGTCTTTGTTTTGTCTGATTGCTGTGGCTAGGACCTCCAGTACTATGTTGAATAACAGTGGAGAGAGTGGGCATCCTTGTCTTGTTCCCGATCTTAGATGAAAAGCTTTCAGCGACTTGCCGTTAAGTATGATTTTAGCTGTGGGTTTGTCATATATAGCCTTTATGATGTTGAGGTACTTGTCATCTATACCCATTTTGTTGAGAGTTTTAATCAGGAATGGATGCTGAATTTTGTCAAATGCTTTTTCAGCATCTATGGAGATGATCATGCCATTTTTGTTCTTCTTTTTGTTGATCTGGTGGATGATGTTGATGGATGTTCGAATGTTGTACCATCCTTGCATCCCTAGGATGAATCCCACTTGATCATGGTGTATGATCCTCTTGATGTATTTTTGAATTCGATTTGCTAATATTTTGTTGTGTATTTTTGCATCTACGTTCATCAGGGATATTGGTCTGTAATTTTCTTTTTGGTGAGGTCTTTGCCCGGTTTTGGTATTAGAGTGATGCTGGCTTCATAGAATGAGTTTGGAAGTATTCCCTCCTCTTCTATTTTTTGGAAAACTTTAAGGAGAATCGGTGTTATTTCTTCTCTATATGTCTGGTAGAATTCAGAGGTGAATCCATCAGGCCCAGGGGTTTTGTTCTTGGGTAGTTTTTTGATTACCAATTCGATTTCGTCACTGGTGATTGGTCTGTTTAGTTTTCTGTTTCTTGCTTGGTCAGTCTTGGAAGGTTGTATTTTTCTAAGAAGTTGTCCATTTCTTCTAGGTTTTCCAGCTTGTTAGCATATAGATTCTCATAATATTATCTTATGATTCTTTGTATTT